>VYZP01049101.1:0-27486 GCA_013400635.1 Hypocryptadius cinnamomeus | reverse complement strand
TTGCTTCCTTCCTTCCTCCCTTCCTCCCTTCCTCCCTTCCTCCCTTCCTTCCTTCCTCCCTTCCTTCCTTCCTCCCTTCCTTCCTCCCTTCCTCCCTTCCTTCCCCTCTCTCTCAAAAACACTTGCTATACACTTTCATCTTCTCTAAGCAGTTGTCCAATTCTACAGAGATTTTGCACAGAATAAAATTTGTTCTGCCTGCTAATGATGTAGGGGGAAGTTCCCAAGAAGATTTCTTTTCCCTTTTTTTTTTTTAAAAAAGAAACCAAACAAGAGCATTTGCTTACATCTCTGGATTTCTTCCATTGCCCATGTTTTTCCTCCTAATTCTGTACTCCTGTGCACTCTCTCCTGCTTTTTCCCATCTCATTCTTATGACTTCTCTTCTTCTTCATCATCTTCCTTTCTTGGATTCTGGACTAACTCCTGCACAAACATCCTCAGATGTTTGACTCCCCTATTGGGATTTCATAAGGGCTGTGTTAAAGGACAATCTGTATCTGATCTTTACAGAGTTGCAGCCTCATTCTGTAAAGGCCTGATCCACTCCTTGCAAAGACAAACTGACTTCAGAGGGGTAAGATCAAGAACGTTTTTGACTGTGATTGGTAATGAACACTGACTATACTCAGGACTCACCAGATACACTCAGGGCAGGGCAGAATCAGGTCTTTATCTCACTGCATGAAAAGTTACGGTGCTGCTAAATGTCACAGCTGGCTAATGTGTAAGCTTGGGGCTTGACACCACACTTCACTTCCTGCAAGGGTTCCCTGCCTGGTTGAGACTATTTGATTTTGGAGCTCAGTTATCACAGAACTGCAAAACTGCTGAAGTAGAAGAGGCCCCTGGAGATAATCTGGTCCAACCCCACTGCTCAGGCAAGGCCACCTACACCTACACCATGTCCAGATGCCTTTAGACTATTTCCAGGGATGGAGACTCCATTACCTCCCTTACCAACCTGTGCCAGTGCAAATCAGCTTGGATGGAAAATTCTTTTGGAATCCCAAGTTCAAAATACCTAAGGGACACATTTTTATTACATTCTTTAAAAACTCCCAAATCTATTTCTTCCATTTATTTTAAAACTAATGACTGTGATTGTTCCTATCTTGGGGCACATACACAGGTTCCAGATTCTCAGCTTTTTCATTGTTCTCAGTGCTACTCACAGGTCATCAAACAGAGAATTCCTTGCAGTATCAGGTCCTAACAAAGTGCATTGTGCACAATCCACATACAGATCTTGTCATCCTGTAGATGCTGTTGAATTGTTGTATTGTTGTCATGCAGAAGGGGAACATCACATTTACATGTGTCACGTGTTTTGGCACACAACTGCCAGAGACTGCGTGTTGTGCTGTGTGGACCTTTGGCTGGAACCAGCAGAGAATTCATTTATTTTGGTAAATGCTCCTTGTTATTTCTTGAAGTTTGACCTCAAAATCATTCATATTTGGATAGAAAATAGTAATAGTAAAAATAGTAGCTCACAAAAATAGTAATAGAAAAAAAAGTAGCACTCAGCTATCCAGAATGTGACAGTAAAGCAGAGAAATTTGACCGCTAGTGCTGACTTTTTATGTTGCAATACAGGACCATTCAGGGTGTTCAGCAGACTGGAGCATTAAGTCTTAGATGCAATAAAATTAAAACTGAAGCTAGAAAGTAAAAGTGAATATAAAACCAGAATTGCCTAATTCTGTTGATAGTTCAAAAGGAAAATCTAGTGCTAGAAGCTGCTGAGTACTTCACATTATTACCTATTTAAATATATGAAAAGAAAGATAAACATTAAAAATATAGAATAGAAAAATATAAATTTTTTTCTCCAATTGCAAGTTTTCCTATCTTAAAGGGCTTACAGGACATTGACTATTCATTCAGCTCAGAATATATCTTAGAAGAGTCCGTCTAGGGACTCTGTTGTTTGTAAATTCAGACCCTCCATTTTCATATGTAAATCTATGGTGTTCCGTGTTTCACCACCCAGAGACTATTCTTCAAGTAATTTTTGATCTTGGTCTTTATTGTCTTCACTTAATTACATTAATATGGTCTCCTTGTGTTAGAAACTTTTTTTTAATAAAACACAAAAGTTTAAGTTTGCTATGTAGGCAAAAAAATCCTACTTTCTGTAGAAAAATTTCCTTTTGCTGCCTTGAGTTTTGTTTTCACTGTATTAATTGTAGATGCAGTATATTTTAATGCATACTTATGAGGACTAACATAAAACTGAGGGCCTTATTCTTCTTCCAGTAAATCCACTGGCAAATCATCTCCAAATGCCAGTACAACTAGAATGGATAGACTTTACAGTTTGGGTGGGAAAAAAACAAACAAGTTCCTGACAAATCTCAAAGCCTGGAAAACAAGTCTGAAAATAATTTGGCAGAACAGGATGCTTTACAATTTTCCTGAAGGAATGTTTGCAACTAACGATTCACCAGTTCATCACAGTATGTCTAATGCTCATGAAAACCCATCTCCCACACCAGCCCGGGGAGTTGCATAAGGCACTTTTGGGAAGAGGGTTTTCTTTGGGTTTTAATTGTGCATGTGCAGCTGAGCACTCCAGGCGGGCAGCAATTCCAAAGAGGAAACACAGCATTTTCTGTGATATGTAAAAAGCAGCCCTGCTCACCTGTTCTCCTCTCTGCAGCCGAGTGCCGCCGTCCCGATACCAAGATCACAGGAAAGCTTTATCTGGAAAAGGTCCCTCTGTTTGGCTCCTTTTTAACTCTCCCCTTTTTAAGGGCTGGTGTTTCCAAGAACAGAGTTGAAAGGCTGAGACAGATTTTCATTTTTAATAACTGAGCTTCAGGTTCCCTGGGAAAAAAATGTTCTCCGCTGGAGACAAGAAGGTCCTGTGTCACCCAAATTCTTTACTTATTAAAGAGATAGATGAGATCCTCTTACAAAACTACAGTAAAGTATCTCCTTAAATCTGGAGAGGTGTTTGCTATTTCTTTTTTGCAATCTTTGTTTCATTTTTGTGGCTACCTCATCAAAGTCCAGCAAGTCATCCACTGCTGGGACAGACAGGGCAGGAAGAGCTGCAGAGGGTAGGGAAATGGTGAGGTGATGCCTGCATCCCAGCTCTGCAAAAGATACAATACTGCAGTGGGATCCACTCACATGCTTTGTGCTTCAGGTTCTACAGGTGTACAGTAGTAGATGGACAATTCTGTGGTGGAAAACATGCTGAGTTCCTTCAAAAGGTGCCAGAAGGTGGCAAGTAGTACTTTTGTCCTTTCTGTTAAAGGGAGGTTGTCTTCCTTCAAACTCCCATCCTCCCTCCCTGCCTGGTGCTGAGGGTTTGCAGAGCAGATTGACACATGTGGAAAACTCATAATAGAACATGAAACTCTCTGGACCAGTTTTCCTTACTTGCTTCCAATTATTTGAATGATCTATTTTTTGAAGAGGAAAAAGAAAAAGAGGAAAAAGAAAAAGAGGGAAAGGAAAGGAAAGGAAAGGAAAGGAAAGGAAAGGAAAGGAAAGGAAAGGAAAGGAAAAAGAGAAGAGAAGAGAAGAGAAGAGAAGAGAAGAGAAGAGAAGAGAAGAGAAGAGAAGAGAAAAGAAAAGAAAAGAAAAGAAAAGAAAAGAAAAGAAAAGAAAAGAAAAGAAAAGAAAAGAAAAGAAAAGAAAAGAAAAGAAAAGAAAAGAAAAAAAAATTTTGGGGGTGCTCAATGAAAATGGAGCAGTCTGTAACAAATTAAAAAAAAAACCAAAAAACAGTGAAGCATAAGAGTTGGTTGCTCTTTAAAGAGAGACTTAAATGTAATGGCTTTAAAAAAAATTCCACGGAAAAAACAGTCTGCAATTGAACAAATAGCACAGTGATTCGAAGGACTGCTTTATTGAAAAGTCCCAAGCTCCGAATGGTTGGCTTTTCAAATGTCCATCTGTACCTTGCGGACAGAAGTCCCACCTGAGCATTGCCTCAGATTTTAAAATCTTGCCCAGAACTTCTGATTAGAAGCAAACTTAGGGGGAAAACAAGTGGGGAGCAAAAGTGGGGAGGTTGAAAGGCAATCAGGCAACTGTGCAGAAGCTTGAGGCAATAGAAGCTCTCCTGAGCATTTCACATAGAGAGCAGGCTCACTGCTGGCTTCAGAGGAAGGGCAGGAGGAGAGGGTGGAGAAGTGGGGAGAAGCCAGAGTGAGCAGAGGCAGGCAGTGGCCGAGACGTGGATCCCACCTTTCAGTGGCTGCAAGGCAAGGGGCAGGGGGAAGCTGTGAGCAGATGGGCAGGCAGCGCCCTGCCTCTCTGTGCCTCTGGGTTGCTTTGTTCACTCCCTGGGGAAGTGGGTTTGTTCACACCCTGCCCCTGCCTCTGGTACTGCACAGCCCCTCTTCTTACCTAAGTCATCACTCCCCTTCTGGGGGGACTAGCCAGAGGGACTATTTCTGATTAAATCGACTTTCATATTCTTTTCCCCCTTTCTTTTGTTAAAGTTTTCTGCTACTTTTTCACCTCTCTGCTTATTTGCTGATGTTGCCTCCCCTCTTGTCTTTTCTTCCTCTCATCTGCTTTGCTGCTCTGCCAGTCTCTTTGCTTTCTACCAGCACCTGGTCTCATTTTTCATTTGTGTTTCTCTTGCTCTCTCCTGCCCAGATCAGGGACCAGCGACTGGCCCCCAGCACGGCCACAGAGTGTTACTAGCTGTAGTTTTTAGCTTTGGTGCTTTTTGTTGTCGAAGTGTGTTACGAATAGTATTGTTATGGTAACTGAGAGGCTGGCAAGCCAGTGCCTGACCTACTTTATTGACAGCAAAGCCGAGATAGCTGCCTCATCTGCCTGCCGTATGATTTGTGGTGTCAGTCCGAGATGCCAGCTGGCTTTCCAAAATCACGGGGCAGGTTTGACAATTGTGTGATTTCTATGTGTGTTTTCCTTGAGTGTTCTTACGGCATCTCCCACAGCTGATGTGTCTGTGGCCCCCTGGCAGCTCAGCGCAGCACTGTCAGGAGTCACCTTTACCCAAGGCTGTCGGCAAAATGAGGTCCAAAGCAGGCAGCGCTGGAATCTTCCCTCCTTCCCTCACAAGCAACAACACCTTTACAGAGCCGGCTTGGTGGCCTGCAGGTCCAAACTGCTGAGTCACACTATTGTGTTTTGGGCTTTTTGTAAAGCAGTGGACTATTTTCGAGGGGAAATCACAATGGAGGGATATGGCAGCTCCCGCGCAGGGCCCCCCTGGGACCGCTGGGTCCCCGCGGAGCCGCGCTCGCCTTTGTGTGGCACAGGGCCCGAGGAAGCCACACGGCCCCACGGCTGAAGAATGCGCAGCTTGCTTCAATATTTCCTTTCAATTCACTGCGGCCACTTTGGGAAGGGGTGGGTTACAATACAGGAGAAAGGTTACATCTCATGCCTTTTTCAGTATCGCTGTGCTGCGATAGCAACTTTGTACAGGCTTTCTGCTACAGCTGCGTGCTAGGTGATTCTCTCAGAGTTCCCTTTCCCCATCCCCAAACTTCTACTGAAATCAGCAGATTTCTGTATGCAAGCTTCAATCCTTAGTAATTTATTGTGGTTTACAGCAGATAACACTTTGGAAGTTTTTCTGAAGAGCTAACTACAAGTAAATTCAATTCTTAAGTGAAAGCAAAATTAGACCCGAAGGCAGAACAAAGGAATGAAAGATGGCTCAAAATGAATCTACAGGCAATCTTAGGCAAATCACCTTGCCTGGACTCAGGACTCCCAGTTTCTATTGCTAAAATAAAGATTCCGTTTTCAGCATTACCCTTATAGCTCTTCAAGAACTGAAAAGAAAGCATATTAAAGATATGAAAATGGCTATTGTGTGTTGTAGGAAAGGGAATATTATTAATTGAAAGTCAAGCTCCAAATTATATCTTAATTTAATCTTATATCTTATATAAATTGGGTGTTTATCCCAATTTTATGCTCACGTAACACTAATAAATTTACAAAATCTAATATTAAGTTATGCCTACTGAAGAACAGAGGTAATAGGTTTAGGTTTTATCAGTAAATCCCATGGTCTTGGGATAATATCTTTGGTGTCATTTTATCCATTTCACAAAATACTGGCTCTACTCAGCCTGTAAAGTCTTAATACAACCAGAAGTGTTATCTAAATTCCAGCAGCATGTGAGTTTCTAAAGTTAAATAATCTAACGGCACCTTGTTGCATGCCACCTCTACAATCTAATTTTCTCTTCAAGCCTAATGTTTCTGCTGGGTATTCCACATTTAGGAGTATCCTACAAATGTTTCTGCATGTATTTAATATATTAAAATGCAAGACCAAAAAGGCATGATCCAGGCATTTTGATCCACTTTCACAGGGAATTTATACTAGTATGAAAGCTTACAAGAGATAAATTTAAAGTCCTGTATTTAACTATTCATGAAAAGCACATAACTGGAAGTTAGATAGCTACTAGATAAGACAGATAACTGTTCTGTTTTGAGCATTTACTGAAGTCTAAGTGACCTACTAGAATTAAAATATGATTTTTGACACCAAGCACACCTACCTACACCTCAAACAGAATTCTCCTCAGATGGAAAAGTGGGAACTTGAGCAAAAAGATTCCGCTGAGAATTTTTAACTAAAACTCACTTGCAGCTATTGTCAGATGACACTGTATACAAAGGGCAAAGGCTAATTTTCTTTGCATCCATTTGTTATGAACGTGTCTCTACTGTTTAGCTCTGAGAGGATTGAGGGAAGGCTGTCACCAGCCAGCATGTCTGATGAGCAAGTGCCCTTCAGCACTTGAATCAGGGGACTTGAAAGACCCCTGTGGGAAGCTAAAGAAGCAAGCATCCCAGTTTGTGGGTTGAAGGTGGATTGGCGTGTGCCTGGTAGAAGTCTCCTAACTATGAGGAAATGCTTACACGAAGGATAAACAAGATTTGTAAAAACAAACATAACTACGGGCAGTCACTTTAAGCCAAATTCATTCCTCGTAAGCCTCGCCTGGCTTACCCTGCAGGGGTGAGTTTGGCTCAGTGTGTGACCTTATCTAAGGCTGGAGCCGTGACATCTAATATGTACAGATATTAACACTGTACGTACTTGGAGCCCTTCATTTCTAAATGGATTGACAGATAAATTCAGTCTGGCATAGAGAAGCCAGGGTACCCTGGATTTGTGCACGCGTGTACGTGCCGTGTGGCACAACCTATGCTCTCCGTGAGTGCCTAAATATAGAAAGTCAATCTATGCGGCGGGGCCGTGGGGGCAGGGGAGGCTTTGGCCCTGATCCATTACACCTGGCCTTTCTCGCACACCATGAAAATTTCATGTTGTTTTCCTCCAGTGTCTCCCGCGGTCTTTGTTCCTCTCAGGCCAGTGCTGACCAGCGTCCTCACAGCCAGGCAGGCGGTGAGCTCCGGCTGCTGCAGGCTCCCTTTTGTTGCTCTTGCAACTTCTAATGAGCCGTCAATCAACAACCTTGTTTCTTCGAAGCTTATCTCGTGACTGCTGAGAGGGGCCAGGACTAGGGATAATGTGCAAGCTGGAAGAAAATACACCAAGAACATATTTAAAGTGCTTTTTTAGTTTTACAACCAAGATTTTTCTCCAAATTATTGTCACATTCAAGCTTTCACTGTAAAAAAAAGTCACTCGGGATTACAGCACATAAACATCTTGGTACTTCAGGATGAAGGAAGAGCAGTAATCTCTATGCTTTATCGAAGTCATCAGATAAACAGGACAAATTACCTTGCGTCAGACTGGCTGGCAGGTCACCTTTTTTGGCAGAAAGAAAGGAGGCTCATTTCTAGAGATGAGTCAAAAGTGAAACCGTGTTGTTAACCCACAAAAGTTTTGGAGGGTTGATTACAAAACATGGTCCTTTAGGTCCGTCTTTATTGTGTTTGTAACTCAGCTTTGTTACAGACCCGTGGGGAGAAGTGAAGGACGCTGACAGGAGGTAAGGTGGGCTCCGAGGCAGCCAGACCCGGAGTGCTGCTCTGAGGCACAGGGTCCCTGGCTGTGTTCACACAGAGCTACTTCCTGAGCTGGGGCTTGTGAGTCTCACTGGCAGAGCCTGGCCTCTCTTTTCTGCCACGAGACCAGAGACTGTTCGAAGGCATCACTAACACATCTCATCTGAATTAAGGAAGTGCTGCAGACCTGTGGAGCTACTTGCCTTGAAGTGCAAAGACTGAAGGGAAAGCTAATGAAAAAGACAAGTGAGATTTTATAAGGTGTTTTAGCAGTATCAGGTTGTGGCTTTTTTTTTTTTTTTTTTGGGAGGTGGGGAGAGGGAGGAATGGAAGTATTTTACTTAATATCTTGGTTTCCTGGAACAGTTTTAACATGATAAACAATTTTCATTTCTGAATGGAGGCTAACCAGTACTTTGGAGGCTCTCTATTGCTTTCACCCCGTAGAATAAATCTTAGAAACCCAACTGCCTCGTCATATCTCCCTTGAAGCACGTATCTCCCCAGCACCTCTGTGCAGTGAGCAGATGCTCTACCTTTTACAGTGATAAGGAACTGAAGCCCAAGGAAGCCATGTGACTTGCCCAAGGCCACACAGGAAGTCCATGGCAGGCAAGGGACCATGCAGGCAGCTGGCACCACTCATCCTTCACTGCGCTTTCCACCTTTGCAAAGTCAGCTACCATTCCAGTCTGACAGCATTTTCTACCCACTTCAGATTTTTTCATGCACTGGGTTCAAATGCCAGATAGTCTTACAAACAGCTGAACAACATTGTCAATTCAAACAATCCATTGTGAGCCTCTAGCTATCTAGTGGTTTCTGGCACACCCAGAGCATGGACCAAAATATTATTTCTAACCATGGTGATATAGGAGAAAACTTGGAAGGAAGTCTCAATACTGAAATGCAAGAAGTCAGGTAGAATGAATCCTACTATACAGTTGTTACTTCTTACAAATGTAGTTTTAAAGCAAACTCTGGCTTTTTTTGTGGCTTGGTTCTTGGCTGCCAGGTATTTGGCATTGCTGGTACTGGTAGTCCCTCACACAACCACAGTGAAAACATACTGTTAGCAAAGCTGGTGCTGTGATTCAACTAGAACAGCCAGAGATGGCCAGAGCAGAGGTGCAAGGAGGTTGTGTCATTGTGTGGTCAGGCATGTGGTTGTGTGGTCAGGCAGGTGTGCAGTACAAAAGGTTACAGAGAGTACAGAGTGTTACAAATGAGTTTGTGCTATTCATGTATAACCTAAACAAGACTGACTGTACACACAGACTTTGAAGAGATGGAAATTTAGGAAAAGTCATTCCAAGAGTTTAATTTTTCTTATGTGTGCCTTTGTTCACAGTGTGACTGACTTATAGGTGTCCTGGAAGGGACATGAATAAGGACTTCACACAGCCTACTAGGCATGATGGCTTTCACACACTCTGAGTCACTGCCAGGCTCGTGCCACACCATGCCTAAGGTAACAGAATTTGCAGGAGCTGTGAAGATGAGCAGGACCAGGATTCAAGCATGCCTCTTTGTTTCTTGACATTTCCCAATGTGGTGGCTATCCACCAGCAATGACACACAGGGATGTGGCTCTCTCATCTTCCACCCTTGCTTTTGAATGAAAGTGGTTACAGCTGCTCTATCTTGTGCTTTGCTCTAATGATTAGGTTGGTTACAATGTCAAGTACGTGCCTGATGGGCCAGTTACTCATGCCCAAAGGGATGACTACTCTTGGGAAATAACTCGGTGGCCATAAATACCCATTGTAAGCAGCAGGTACCTAACCTCAAGGCCACTCAAATGCTTAAGTTCTAGGGAACAATAAGGCTTCACACTCACCCCAGCCTCCCTGCTTTCCTCTGGTATTCCCCTGCTCAGCACCCTGGCTGCTGTAAATCTCATTCCAGCTATCAGCTGCTCTGGGCGTTGGCCATCTAATTGGGGCTCAGGAACTCAAAAGCGAGTGCCTATAAAGCAGCTGTGAAGATGTTTGGCAAAACCAGAACTTACTGTGTCTGGGCTTGGTGTGTTGAAATGCACCTTTTTTCCCCAGCTTATGTTTAGTAGCTGCTCTTAGACAGTGCAAACAATCCCTTACTATACAGAAAAAAGCCTGCCAGTGCTATCAGCGCTGATACAGCTGATGCCAGCCTGCCCTTCTCTCTCCTACGAAGCTCTGTAGGGTTTGAACACAGTTAAAAGCTGTATGATCTACTGTGTTGCTGACCCTGTCTGACCCAGCAGCCTAGTGTAAAACAAACTATACTCCCCCACACATGCTAGCCATGGATGGGACAATAGAGCCTTTCCAGGTGATCCTGGCTAAATCCCTCTTCAGCCCTCTCCCCACAACCTGTCTTGCTGGTCATGTGGTTACAAGAATGGCAGGCCTGACTCTTAATAATTGATTATGTACAGGCACTACAGGGGTCATTCAGCTGCTGGGCCATACGTGCAGTACTAGCAGATGTTCCCCATTTCCAGCAAAGCAAAGGAATTTTCTCTGGGCAAAGTGTTGCCCTTGAGCTGCCAGTCAGAGCATCGCTTTTATAGGTGAAATCTGAGACTTTCTGGGACTACAATGGAAGATTCTTTCTAAATGTCATCCCTAATTAATCTATCACATAATTTTTAGTAGTCCAGGAAGACTTTCTGTCTAACCATTTGGACATTTAATAAGCCCAGCTGTGCTGCACAGAGATGGCTGCTGCTCGCAGGGTTCCTGTGCAGTGATGCCAATCATTGATCTTCTCTGAGGTGTGTGAGCACAAGAGCAAAGTGCTTCTGACAGGTCACAAAGAACCAGCAGCACTCCTAAGACCAGACTTGGAACAGTTTGGTTTGGATTTTCAGAATCAAGGACAGTGAATCCTTCAGCACAAAAAGCAGCTTTACAAGGACAGGGCCCTCGTGTTCTTAAAACAGAAAACACTGTATAGGAAACATACAGAAGATAAATGCCTCAAAGCTGAAGTGCAAGCCCCAAGGTCCCCAAAATCTGAGGAACAGAGACCTCTAGATTTGCTCTTGTTTAATTGACAAATCAATTCAAATGGTGAAAATCTTTCCTAGTGTGCTCCACTAAAACTGTCTTTGGAGTTGCACCTGATACAGGAGATTTCCTCTACAAAGGGTACAATCGAGAACCCCACCTAGAGTAAATACATGTCAGCTCCTGAGACCTTTCTCTGTGGTTAGAGAGCATGTCTTATTTAAAAGAAAAGTGAGAGAGGGAGGCTGTCTGAGTAGCAAGTAGCACAGAGCAGTCCCATGTGAATAATTGAAGTGGAATCTGGAATGCACACCACCACATCGGGAACTTCTGGAGACCGGGTCTCATCGGAAGAACTGACTCTTACTGGAGAGGTAATGGAGAAGTTTCTGGCCGAAACCTCTGTAGTCTCAGCCCAAGGTGGAACAGAGACTCCAGGGTTGAAAGGGACACCCCTCATAGCACAAAGTATATGGGATTTGAAAACCAGGCACTGGTCCAGGGCCTGGATACAAGTTCACAAAGGGATCATTCAGTGATGCTAAGGATAGCCAGAAGCTTCCTCCAGAGGAAAGGATTCTAGGATTTCTGAAGTTGTGATACCACAGGAGATGAGCGACTCTAGAAATCTCCTCTTGCTCAGTTCAGTATTGAGCATCCCTGAAAAGAGCTGGATGGCATGACATTAGAGATATTTTTATTCTTTGGCACTGCAGCTCTGCATGGTGCAGACAGCAATACAGCCTCAGAAGTGTCACAGTCTAGAGACATATGGCTACCCTGACTGGCAGTTTCTTCAAATAACTAATGACATTGGTTCTGCACTTGCTCAGTGCAGGAGAATGTTCCTTTGCTCTGCTGCTGGCGTGGCCTCTATTGTGTGCTAAACTGCAAATCAGAGAGACTTCAGTCAAGAAGGAACTCCAAGAGAAGTTTGTGGCACACAAGGTGTCCTTCTCCAAGAAGGTAGCAGAAGCCTTTGTAATCAACCTCTTCTGCAAAGAGGGTCAACCAGCACACCCAGCTGCTTTTCTGCTGGGCAGCTTTCCAGGCTCTCTTCCCCCAGCCTAGCACTGCCTGTTGTGACCCAAGTGCAGGACACGGCACTTGGCCTTGTTGAACCTCATACCATTGGTCTCAGCCCAGTGATCCAGCCTGTCCAGATCCCTCTGCAGAGACTTCCTACACTCCAGCAGATCAACACTCCTGCCCAACTTGGTGTCATCAGCAAAATCACTGAGGAGACACTCAGTCTCCTCCTTCAGGTGGTTGATAAAAATAATAAACAGGACTGGTCCCAACACTGAGCCCTGGGTATCACTGCTGTTTACCAGACACCAGGTGGATGTAGCACCATTAACCATCACTCTAGGCCTGGCAATCCAGCCATTTCTTAACCCAACGAGCACTTCACCTCTCCAAGCCATGGACTGACAGTGTATCCAGGAGGATGCCATGGGAGACAGTGTCAAAGGTTTACTGGGGAATAAGGGGAATACAAGGGGAAGAGGAAAGAGCAGGAGGATGACCTGGGAAGTCTCTGAATGAAATTGTTTGAAATGCTTCTCTAATATTTTGTATTCATGCAGGGAGACTAGATTCTCCATCTTTTCCTCATGTCTTTCCCAAAAATGCTTCCAAGCATTTCAGAAAAAAAGTAATTCCAGTGATAGCTTTTGTGAAGATTTTCCTGGAAGTAAGTAGTGGTTTTCTAACCATTGATCAAAATTAGATGGCAAGTATTACTGCTGAGATAAAGATTTAAATCCCAATAGAGCAGTACTCCTCTGAACTTACTTGTTGTTAATAGGCTACTGACAACTTGTGTTCTGTGGAATCAATTCATTTGAACAAAATATATATCCAAGCCTTTCCAAGGCATAGGATTAGTTCACAAAACATTGTCAAGTTCAATCCATTAGCAGAAGTATACTTTGCAAGTTTTCTAGGTCACCAATCAAATATCTTGGAATTAGAATAATCATACTTGCTAATTTTAAAGAAGGATAGCGTTTTTGCTACTGGATTTTTAAAGTTTCATAACTACAAATTTGCTTTTTTGCTACATACTTCTTTTTAAATCCAGTTTTCCAACAGTCACTGCAAGAAGGAAAAAAAAGAGCCAGAAATATTGTACTTAGAGACTCAGACTGCTGCATCTCAGGAACAGGGAAGAGTTGAATAGGATGGGGGACAGTGTCTGCATAGCTGCAGTTCTAGGAGGAGAAATGGTTTATTTAGTTGATTCCCAGTGGCCTGTCTTTCTTAGGTGTTCCCAGGATGCCCATCATATTAGCTCCATCTCCACTGCCTGGAAGATAGTAACAGAAAACTGCTATTTGACCTCATTCCTTTATCTAATCTCATCTATCAAGAGTGTGTGCAGCAACTCAGTATCTGAGCACCTCAGAGAAATTACATGAAGCCAACAACCTTCTTTGGCTTCTCCTTTTTGTACTGGAAAAAAGCAGTGCTTATCAACAAGGAAAACCAGATCAGTGCTCGGTATTCAGCTACACATACCCACAGGGAAAGTGCAGAGGATGAATAGGGGGAGCAGAGTTGTGGATAAAAGAAGTTCCACTTTCTGTGGAAGTCTTCCAACAGCCACATCATAGCCACTCATTAATTATAAGCCAGCTGATACAGAACCCAACATGTTTGACATTCAGCACAATTGTCTTAAGATGTTTAACAGATGGCGAAAAGTGAACTACAGGTAAATTGTTGGTCCCAGACTGCTCAAATAGCAGCAGAGCCAGAGCTGCACTCCTTGGGCCTGGATCCAGGACAATAAATTCTCTGCACTGGACTTGAGGTAGCCTGGCAAGGAAGGTTTTATGCCTCAGTGGACTCGCTCAACACACGGATCTACTATGGAGGACAACTGCTTGTCACCTTCCCTCATCCCATCCTCCAAGTATACATTAGTGAAACGTCTGTTGACTCTGTGTTACACAGGTGCAGCATATCCTACAATATCCCACTGCACACACTCCCTGCTCACACGCCAGAGATAGGGAAGGTGGATGAAGTGGGCCTGGAAACACCCAGATTGACACTTGAGCAACCTTCAAAGCTGTCTCTAGGCAGAAAAGAAGCAAAGATCCCAGGGCTTTAGACAGCTGGAACCTAGTCTGACAAGGATGGCTTTTAGCAGCACTGCTGGCTGAAGTCACCCCAAGACGAGCCCTCACACCCTCTCTCCTTCCCACCATGTGCCACTCCCTCCTCCTTTTTCATTGTAGCTGTTTGTGGTGTTGGATGGTGACCCAGACTGACCAAGGCATCTCAGGGATAAGAACCATTGGTTTGGGCTGTTTAAGCCAGCATTCCTACCAGAAGGAACATCTGTCATCACAGTTCAGTGCTTAAATATAAGCTCATATACTGATGAGGCTGCTTGTCTCAGCTGCTGTTGCTGAAGCTTCTACTGCATTTCCTGTTGACAATAAGTAATTTGCTATGTAAATTCTCATAATTTCTACACTTCAAAATAATTTTAAAGTCTGCTGTAATAAATGTTGGCCTCTTGAGGAATAACAGAACCCTTGATTTATGCTCTTACAATTACCTCTGTTAAGTAGTCACAGCACTTTAAAAAAAGACCTTAGAGTGGCCAAAGGCTATTTTGTGCACCTCCAGGTCCACAGTTCAAATGCCACATAAAGTTTAATTGCTTTCCTGATCTGGGCTGATCAGTCCTGCTCTCTGCAGCATGGTCCTTGCTGCCTTCCTTGCTTGCCGTCAGTGCCAGCTGAGAGGGGCTGGAGCCTATGGCACTGTATCCACAGTCAGGCTGAGCAAGTGGTGCCTGCAGTTTATAAGGGATCATGTGCTCAACTTCCATAAATAAATGAAAGGGACAGAGTCATCCCTAGGAGCCTCGTCACCTTTTAGGCACTCATGCATACAGTAAGTACACTGGGCCAGCACAACAGCTCAGGAACAAAATGAGCAATTAATTAAACAAATGTACAGTAACAGAGGTAATGGAGTAGCTATCTCACAGTGGGAAAGCTTCCCAGAGTCATCTCACCTGACCAAAGCCTGGATTAAGCCAGCAAGGTGGAAAGGAAATGAGCAAAGAAGAGCTAAGCAAGTTTTAAAAAGATCAGAGGTTGTGCCTGAAGACCAGGAATACCTAGTCCTGTCCTCAGGGTACAGACATATTAAATCATCAAAGCTTGTGAAACTTCCAGAGCAGAGACATTCTCCTGCCCACAGCCAGCATGGAGTAACCTGAGCCTGTTTGATCCTGGGAGGAAGAGGAAAGGCAGCCACCTCACATTTGTGTTGGGCTGTGTTGGGTGACTGCTGGCCAAGGAAGCACCGTGCAGATGGTGCTGGCACCCTTCTGTTCATAGCCCAGCAGTTTGTGTAAATAGATGTGTCCCTATCCTCCTTTACACCAGCAAGCTGGTGGGAATATTGGTGCAGTTTTACACAGCAGTTGTGGTTAGTTTTCTGCTGCAAGGGGGATATTTATGTTGATAAATTTTATGGTTTTGTACCTCTGGTGCAGCATCTTCCATCAAACAAGGCCTACAGCAAACCATGGCTCTGAACAAAGTTATGGTTGGTGATGGAAGTGCCCTAGAGAAGTATTAAGAGGTCCCACTGTATATAAGAATTTCTTCTGTCTTCAAAGCAAACACATCCAGGTATCATTCGCTGAGATTCGGTGCTAGAAGTTTCAGGAAAGCACTGCATGTCTCAGAGCCCAAAATGAAGTGGGAGAAAACATCCCCCAAGTCTTTAAGCTTGAGATTAATATAACAGCATTGATTTGGGCAAAATTGTTCCAGTACCAGTATCAACAATGCCTAAGTCCCTCCAACACTCCAAATGTGGCAGAAGAGTCATCTTTGAAGCCGCAGGTGGTACAATTGACTAGTCCAGGTCTGCTGAGTGCTCATTAAATGTTATTGATAACTAGTTCTTGAAACACTCTGAAAAACACTGACTTTAAGCAAATGTGTTACAAACAAGCACTGGCCAGCAGCTCTAGTGCAAGAGCATTACCTGAAATGCTAAAATCACCTGTGGATTTAATTTATTTTCAGAATAGATGTAAGCATGGGACATACACACTTTTTTGCACATATGTAACCTCAACATAGATGCAAAACTAAGGAAGTGTGGCATGGAATAAATAGTTTCTAAAAATATCTGGTGGGAAGCATTAAAATTCTGTTCAAATAGTCAGCTTTGCACTCTTCAGCTGGAGATAGGTGGATTAATCATTCCTCAGGGAATTGCTAATTAGAGTAACTGGGAACAGATAAAACAGCCAGAATAAGACTAAGAGTTTTAGTCTGCACTCATGTAAGTGTAATTCCACAGTGATGCTCTTGGCTTTATTGGAATAGATCTTGGTTCTTTGTGTTGTGGCCTGGTGGACTGTCAGACCCTAGATGTGATATTAATTAAGGAGGTTTTTCTTTGATCCAGTAATAATGCCCATCTTTGTTCTAGAGCTGCAGAAACTGACTGGACTGTATCTCCCTTGGTGGGATGTCACCAGTGATGCAAGTGATACACAACTCCCTCTCCACTACAGGAGGCAAAACAGATTAGAACATACATTCACACTACAATGGTGGCATTTCAAAATAAAAATGTCATATTTTCATGAGTATTACAGTTTACTTGGAAAAAAAATCTCAAAGTAATCCCCCTCTCCTATTTTTTCATTAACAAACTAAACTTTGATTTTGACTAGCTCTTTTTGTTATGGGAGTAACCAAGAATTATATTTGTATGTTCTCCACACCTTCAGCTAGTGCCTTCACTAGGTACAACTTGTTTGGTTGGCAGGGTATGGCATATCTAATTGTGCCAGCTTGTTGGAAGGCAACGGGCCCACGGCCTAGGAAGTCCAGGACATGATGTACCACCCTCAGCTGCCTCTTACATTGATAGAAGAAACTGAGCTTGCCCCAACAAATAACATGCAAAACAGAGGAAGCATGCTGATACTGTGGTCTTCTCCATAGTTAACAGCATTTTGCCTAATCCCAGTGAATTTACAGCAAACAATATTGCTGCTGTCCTTTATCTCGGGCTTATAAAGGGAACATGTGGCTCTGATTTACCTTTTCCTCACACAAATTACTGTGCAGGAGAGTAGCAAGGGAAATAGGAGGCTAGACATAAAAATTACCAAGCAGTCTTTGCTATGTCTAAAGAAGCCCTCTAAGGGAAAAATTATAAGAATGGCAGAAAAATTGAGGGAGAAGGGTTGCAATGGTATGTTAGGTACATGCAAAAGCATGAAAATGTTAGGGCAGGTCCTTGGCTGCTGTAAGCGGTTGTAGCTTCATTAAATAAATGGGACCAGGTTGATTTACACTATAGGGGATCTGTTATGGTGTTCAGTGCCATTATCATTTCTAATGAGCAGTTTTCACTGCTATTAATTCATCTGGTATTAATAATTTAGCTTTTGGACTGGCCAAAATAAGCTATTTTAACCACCAAGAATAAGATTCCAAATTGCCATTTGAAGTTGTCTGTTGAGCCTCTGAAAGGTGCTTTTGAGGATTGCCCTGACAAAATGCCTGAAGGCAGATCTGCACGTCTGCTTGAAAGGCCTGTCTAGACTAGGAAAATGAGCAGCCCTTACAACGTGCTAATGGGAACATATCGGTTGGCACATTTTAAAACACCTGAGAAAAGGAAGATGTTCACTCGGGTTATAGTGTACACTCAGCTAGATTCAATATTGCCTCTGACGAAGAAAAGCAATGCTTCATTTTCCCTTCATCTTCATTATCCTGTGCCCAAACAGTTGTGGTTTGTGCTTTAAAAATGGTACTCTCTGACCCCTTGCTATGCACCAATTCACTAAGCCAGCAGAAAATTGATCACAAAAAAAGAAATGGATATGTTTGTGATAGTTTAGTGAATGAGATCTGTAGATGAAAGGTGTGAAGAAGTGCCAGAGCCCAGTAAGTGTCCAGAAGGTGCAGCTGGGAGGGTAGGAAGGAACAGAAAATCTCCACCTTTCTTCAGCATTTCAATTGGCTTGTTCTACGCAGTAAAACTGCATTCTCTATCCCTGGTATGTGTGTTGAGCCTAGCAAGGAGGAGTCTCAGTGGTTGTGTGGATAGATGACCTCTTCTGTTTCACACCAGCCATGGAGCTGTTTTACAGACATCAGTTGGCTGCCTTAGACTCTAAGTGGAGCTTTACTATCAGTCTTAATCTGCACTTTGACTGAGCACTTTTCTGATACTTTGTTAAAAGACAGTCTTCACCGTTAAAACACAAGTGTCTTCACAGTTGTGTTCAGTCATTCCACAATTTGTTAACCTCGCTGGGTGTGTGAGGTGCTTTCACCTTTAGCCCCACTCAACCCTTGTCATCTCACTGCAGGTCACCTAATGCACCTCAGCCCACATCCAGCTGCTTGAACCCCCCCTCCCACCCCTCTCCCTTCCATATGGTCTGTTTTATTTCTTCCTTATTTTTTTTCTTCCTTCACTAATTAAACTCAGTGTCTCCTGCTTTCGCACTCTGTGCGAGCTCAGTGTTTTTCTCCTCTGCCTCCTGGGTTCAAACCTCTCCCCATGTCCAAATGTACTCTGTTTGGGCCTTATTCACCTATTTCAGATCCCTGTTCCCCTTCAGGAGCTCAGATTCACTCAGCCCCTGGCTCACAGGCTGTTGACACAGCTGTCCGTACGAGTATCTTTCCTTCAGATGAATAAAAACTGATCAAAATTTGGCCCTTGGTGAATTTTTGTAAGGCATGTGGCCTATTTTTCATTATCGTAAGAGTGTTTGTTCTGCTCCTTCTGGGTACAACAGGAACTTGCTTACTTGGACAGACAGCGCTGCATATTAGGAGGGTGTCCCTGTTCCTTTTGGCCGCGCTGTATCCAGCCCTTCTCTGCAACAGGCAGGGCTAAAACACCTAGCCTGGGGCATGAGCTGTTAGTTCAATATAAAGAGATTTAAGTAGGAGCAATGGGAGAAGGAAACAGGCTGAATATCAGGAAAAGCTCTTGCCAGTGAGACGTGTTTGGCTGTGAAATCTTCTCCCAGGGGAAAGAGGTCAAAGCCTCATTGTTTGGAAGTAGAGCTGGTCAAAACTGTTTTTGGAGCAGCAGCAGCAGCGGGAGTGGTGGAGGCGGGGAGAAGAGCAGCAGCTGTGCATGGCAGAGCGGCAGATATACGAGGGGAAGTGGCTGGATGCACAGCGAGAAGAAGCAGGAAGAGCAGAGGAGGCTGACGGAGGAGTGGTGCTCGCACCGACGTGAGGAACACAACAAAAGGATTAACACAGGCACAGTGGGGGGCAGCGGACAAAAGCAGGAGATAAAGCAGGGAAAGCAGAGGGGAAAAGAGGCAGGAGCAGCAGAGATGCAGGACGCGAAAGAATGGTGGGAAATGCCAAGAGAAGCACTGCAAGGAGCAATTGTGAGGCTGAATGACAATAGCAAGGTCTCGTTTTGTTTTGTGAACACAGTGGCCTTGGCTAAGCAAAGATGGAAGATATTGAAGGACAGAGACAAAGACATCAGGTTTCGTGATGACATGATCTGAACTAATCTCACAACCTGCAGTCTTCTCATTTTGCATCAGGTGAAATCAAGGTATTCCAATGCATTCTTGGCAAAGGCAGGGAAAGGCAGATTTGAGGATCCACCAGCCCAATTGTTTTGGGGCAGTATCTTAGATCATGAAGGATGGGTACAGGCCACACCCTGACATTTCCCATCTCCTCGATGATATTTGCTTGAAGATATGAGCTGAAGGAAACAATGTTAATATTGCACCATAGTGCATTGGTTACTATTTTTTGTTTAGAAATCACATGTTCAGTGACATTTCATTCCTCCCACTGGAGTGAGCTCCCCACCAAGCAAATCCTATTATGATATAAATTAACTGGGGTTCTTCAGCCATCCCTATCACGACTCACCGTTACATGGTGAAGCTCTGCACTATTGCAAAGAAGGAAAGTCCCAGCTCAATTTCTTTCACCCTAATATTATTATTAATGCTTCCTTCACTCTAAACCGGTCTGCTCATTTAGTTTTGCAGAGGTTTGCTGTGTTGTTTCTGCACAGATCTGCAAAGCAAAAAGCAAAGTTTTGGCTGGTCTGCAAAAAACTTTGTGTGCTTAACTTTTCTCTAAGGGATCAGTAGAACAGTGAAAAGATACAGGATCTCCCCAGGACCAAGTGATATATTACACGGCTAGAGCTGCACTGAAGTCCTGATGGAATTTACCCAAGGTCACAATCCAAGACCATATTGCTGCTGCTTTGCTCTAAAGACTTACTTTTAATTCTTACAAATCTTTTCAAATGCCAATTCACAATGAATATTGCACACTGAATACAAGACTTGCCAACTTAATTTGAAGAAATTGCTGATAATGACAACAGCAATTGCTTTCTCATTCTGCTCTTTGTCTTCATTGTTAATCCTTTCTCAGAAATGAAACCCTTCTTGGATTACTAATGACAGTCTCTTTATTCTCCTTATTTTTTTTGTTTTCCTTAATTGCCTTCAGAGAGCTATTTTAAAAGAATATTCATGCCAGAAGTACAAACTGGCAGAAATGCCATTAAATGGAAAAGCCTTCTGTAATCTTGTTTCTGGTGTAGTGACCAGGACCTTCACAGTCATGTAACTAAGCTGCCAGTTCCAAGGCTAAAACAGTTTTGTGGTAGTTCAGCACAAATGGAGCTAATCTAATAAAAATCTGTTGAAGCTACTGGTGTTTTTCTCCCTCTACAATCACAGCAAGCAGGATCAAGATCTTATTCCTGAAGTTGTCTGCAGCATTCATGGAAGGTGTTTGAAATTATATGGATAAATTAGGTTTTCTTAAATTCAAGGTTTGGTGTCTCTCTGAGAAATGAACTCATGAGAGCCTGGAAGTGAGATATTGCTTGCTACCTCTACGTTTATTCAGATCGGTTGACTCATACCGTGTACTCACTGAATGCAAAATGTCTTGGTCTCTGTTAGTCCCCGGTGGATGACTCTCGGAGGCAATTTCACAGCTGTTAGTGAGAGGTAATCTCAGCAAACAGCCCAAGTACTAGGCTTTACTTCTCTAATCCTGACATATTCGTGGATGTCAGGGTAGCGCAGTCTTGCTGGAGCAGGGCAGTTTGAGTAGCGCCAGGGCTGGGGACGGACGGAGATCCTTTACACACCGAGCCGTCATTTTCCAGGGCTGGTGCTTCAAGCAAAGGCAACAGTGCCCCTCGGTGATGCGATCGTGGTGTAGCACAGGGCTGACACCGCTCTCGGTTTCTGCTGTGCCACTGCTTCGGAGCGAGACCTCTAAATCAGGCAACGAGAGCAGCCTTTGTGTCAGGAATGTGTCCTATAATTCATTTCTTGCAGAAGGACCCAGACAGACAGGCCAGGCCACGGGTGTCAAGAAAAGCTGGAGGGGACACCCAAGACCACTGAGGGCTTCTCTGGAGAAACAGATTCCACCCCATCTGTTCAGCATCACAGAGGGACAAACACTCCTGTTCCTTCTAGCTCCCAAATCTGGGATGCATCCTGCAAAGGTACTGAACCCTTGCAGTAACCAAAACTAACTTGGGCTTTGAAGATAGGGTGCGTGCTCTAGAGCACTAGAGCACCAAAGTTTGTGGAACTGATTTCCTATACTGGATATGAAATTAAACAGTTGCAATGAGAATTGCTGGGTTTACCCTCTGTGGCTCAGCTTCTTATCCAGAAGATCAGAATAAGATTATCTGGCCTTCTAGGTGCTATCCAGAAAAGTGGAAAACCAGGCAGAAAATGAGGATACTGTGAACACAGAAGATGCTATGAAGAGATACACAGAATTCTATATTGAAAGCAGAGCATATATGGTTTATATAATAAATAATGCAGAATATATGTGCTGAAGTGAAGCAAAATAGACAACTAACATTTTATGTGCACCAAATGTGCACATTCTTTAGAAAAAGTCTGATTATTAATCTAATGAGTGTCATCATGTGCACACATATGGACCAAATCAACCTACACAATTTGATTCTGGAAATTCCTGAATTTTTTTTCTATTTTTTTTTTAAGTTTTCCCCTGGTATTCTTCTAGTTTAAGGCCTTTTCTTTGTTTTGTTTTTAACGTAAAAAAGCCCACTCCTGCCTGGCGGCTGGGAACATTCAGAGCTGTGGCGCTGTTCGAGCATCTAGTGGCCTGAGGGAAAACTTCACCGCCACGTCAGTCTCAGCTGGGGTTTACCTCGAAGAGAAAGTGACGTTCCTAACTACAGAAGAAAACGAACAAACTTAAGTCAGGCATTCACTCTGAGAATAAAGGAATTATTACTTTTTAAGAATGATGACAATGAAATGTTAAAATCAGATTGCATCTGTGCCTGTTTTCTGTCCCACCCCATACACCTTCCTGTGCATGTGCTGAAATTATCACTTTGGTTTTCTGCATTAGACAGAAAGGCTTAGAAGTTGCCAAGGGAATATTGCCTTATTGAAATATTTCCCATATTTCACCTCTCACATAATAAAACTTCATTTTCCTCTTTTCTGAGTCATCTACTAGTGTTTTCTCAGAAGTTGCAGTGGCCAGTAGAAAACAGAAAGAACAGCTAGGCTATGTTTTATCATACTGAGGCTATCAATATTTTCTTAAAGGAGACTTATTTGTGGCGAGGTATTAATTTAATTTACAAACATCACTTCCAGTCCAGATTTGTAGGAACTTGGCAATGTAACTGGAGCTGCATTTCCAGAGAAGAGAGCAATGCAGAAGCAGAGATACAGTATACATAGAAATAATTTCTCACTCTGAACAGTCACACTGTCAGTGGGATTTTCAGACACACTCAGCACAACCTTCCCATGTTTCCCTGAAAGTCAAAGTTCTTATTCAGATGAATAGAACCAACACTAACTGCCACTGGTAATATTAAAAATAATTTGACTATCTTGCCCACAAGAGCAGTTACTCTCTTCTCCTTATTTGCCTTAATAGGGCTGTGGGATTAAACAGGGAGTTTAGCCAATTCACCTAGACACCTGAAGAACAGGAACACCAGCATTTTAGGCTCAGAATTCAGTAGAGACTAAAATCAGTGCTCCCATCAGAAATGGCCTTAGTTCTTCACTTTACATATCAGCTGTCAGTGAGCTTTCTTTCTTTCTCACAGGTCACCCAGTCAGAGCATTCAGCAAGTTTTATTCATCACCTTTGATGCATTAGTTCCTTCACCTTAACATCACTAGCCCAAGCAAGTAGCCATGCCTTGGTGAGGCAGCATCAAGGTGACAGGCTGCATGTTTGTACAGGATGCCAGGAACCCCCGAGCACAGGAAATTTCTAACATCAGCTGATTCTACCAGTGGCAGCATCTCCCTATCCTTTGTTTTGTGTTCTCCTAAAATAAATATCAAATGGTATTTACCCTATGATGAAAACAGACTGCAGCCACTTAAACCTCAATCCAAGGTATTTTTCCTACTTTTCTTATATTGCCTAACCTTGAGATCCAGCAAATTCCATAAATTTCATAAGTAGGTATTTTAATTTATTTTGTTTTGAGAAAGCATTGAACTAATTATGTATTAGCCATCCATGTCACTGCAACACGTGGCACAGCATGGCAATATCTTAGGCAGGGCCACTGTCCCCATTGAAGTTACACATGGACAACTTAGATAAACGTCAAATATTAATCTGTAGTAAGAGAATTTTAAAATCAAATCAAACAGGTTTGATTTGATTTGATTTTACTATGATGTGAAACTAAATATAAATCTTAGTTATTTCTTTGTCATAGATGAACCTTGTCCCACAAATTTCACGTGGAATTTATAAGTATGATGATATTTTATGAAATATGTAATATACAACTTCATGTTTAAATTGCATTTTTGGGGAAGAAGTTTTAAAGCTTTAGGCATATTTTGTGTATGTTTTTGTTGCAAAATGCTTACATAATCTACTTCTGCCAAACTCAAGCTGACTTGATAAACATCCTCAGAAGATCCCATTAAATAACATCCTATAACTGGCAAAGCAGTAGAAGATGTCATTGAACACACACCAGCTGTGTTTATATCAAGGCTCTGATCCACAAGTTGATAAAGAACCAAAATATTCATTAAATTCAATGAGCACTTCCCATCTTTAGAAGTGCATAATCAAAGATATATGAATTATGGCCCGGATTTTCTGGAACTGTTTTATGCACTTATCTTCCAGTCTTATTTTAAATCCATCTATTTAAATCTTTTTGGATGATTTGTATGTCTAAACTGTTTTACTCTACTGGAAAAACTATCCATAGAAATAAAACTATAGAAGGACATTTTTCTTTAGAAGTATTCAGTAATTGCAGTCATCCAGCCACTGACAGCAAGATGCTTTACTGATATATTTATGAAAAATGAAAGTTTGGTTTAGTAGACAATTTGTATTATGATAATTTTTCTTGCTTCAGACTTGAAGTAAGGAAATTTTGCTTTGCTGTCTTTTAGTGTAAAGACATAAGAAGCTTCACAGCTGCTAAAAATAGCCATAGGATTGCTTTGGGGGCATTTTCCAGAGGCACTGGCATGGAAAAAGAGATGCATTAGACCCTTCCCTCCTGCCCTTGAGGCTGCTGGCAGGGAAGGCAATTGGGCAGCAGCAAATATAGACAGGACTCCCCAAGCTCCAGTGTCACCAGGCTGCTGTAGCACTGCTGTGCATATGGTGAGCTTATGTACAGTGGTGAGCTGCAGGAGCCTGAAGAAAACACTTCTTAGAGAGAACAAAAAAGGCTGTGCTGACACTGACTCAAGGAGTTATCTACTTCACTGAGGCAGCAAGGTCATGATCTCTAGCAACAGTGGCTAGAGGTTTCCCAGACCGCAATAATTCTGAATAATTTAATATACATTTATGTAGAGATGGTACAGGGGTTGATGTAATGACCGAGCATAAACCCTGATGCAAAAAACACACTGGCTGGATGGCAGAATCAGACATCAAAGTCATTTAGAAGATTGGAGATAAGTTCTGGGAAAAAAAATGAGAGAAATCTGACAGACAAACATTGGCTAAAAAACACAAGCAAGAATAATAAATCATATAACAGGGGTAATAATAGGCAGAAAATGGCATTGTGCTGTTGTGATTTTACACTGGCTGGAAGTCTTCCTGCTATATTACCCTAATACTAAGAGAGAGAGTCCAGTAGGGCTACTGTTCTTGTGCCCAGACTGGGACACTGTTTACAAGAAATGCATGGTTCTCCTGGAAGAAATTCACGTGGGATGGACAAAAATGAAGCTACAGAGTTTCTGGCTTTGTGTTTTGTGAATATCTATGTGTTTGTCGTTTAATAACCTTTAGCACACTTTGCAGTGTAAAGACCATTACGTTTCAACCACTGCAACTTCCTTTATGTGACTGCAGTGGCCACAAAGGCCAAGTTCCTGAATAATGGGCACAAAAGGTGCTCTGTGAAATTATGTACATCACAGTGATCACTTCTGGAGATATTATGGTGCAAATAAAACCGTCTTCTCTTGTGTGTGTACTATTGGTATGTGTAAGCACAGAGGATAAAAATGCTACTGTGATATTTTTAGGTGATTAAAATACATTTTAATTAGTAGTGTGATAGCAGATGTAATGCTGCTTTCTGCATCATTCAGCACACTTGTAGCAAGAGCAACCAGGGACTACAATTCTAGCAGAAATTGCAGTGACTGAGGGTTGTGATGCCTAGCTCAGACTAAATGGAGGTAGCTAATTCATCTTGTGTGGACAATTTTGGATTCAGTCTCTAAAATGAATGCACTATCTATTCAAATGCAAAGAGTAACATAATTGCATATTCCTAATTAAAACAGAGTACCTTATCCTAGAAAACAAGAATGCCATGTTAATTTCAATCAGAATCAATTGTGGAACTAATCAACAATATTTACCTGCAGACTAAACCTATATTTCTGATCTATATTCAACTGTAGATCAGAAATTACATCTGATATTTGGAAAGAATTTAAATATTGTCATTATGTCTTAGGTCTTCCAAGTCTGCTTATTGTGCTTTATGATACATAACACTGGGTATCAAACAATCTGATAAAGGTCTTTGTATTTCTCAGTAGGGAAAGTTGATCTGTATTTCCAGAATACTGCCACAAAAACTGTACTCCAAAATTGTGCAGACAGTTCAACACACAACTTCACTTTTTCCTAACTGTTTCTCTGCTTCTAGCATTCTACTGTCCACCCAGCTCACACTTTGGGGCACTGACATGTTTTAAAACCAGCCTTACCAAACTAAAACGCTGAAGTACCAGCTGAACAGTAGCCTGCTCTTAGTTAAAGCAAGGCATTGCTCTTGTATCGGTATGACCACGAGAGGGCACGTCGCCAGTTGTGATGATAACGTCTCACAAGTGCTGTACAGCTCTGTTCAAGACTTTTCTTTTTGCTTTCTCTGCCTTTCTCTGTCTTTTTTAATCACACAAGGAATTTAGTAATCTTATTTGTTAATTAAGTTACATAAGTCTCCAGGCAGGTTCTTATTCATCCCATAAGTGCTATCTCAAAGCAGAAAAAATAAAAGCAGAGATGATCATCAAGCTAAGATGTAGTGCGTCTCTTTCCACTTAGAAAAGGAAGCAAGGGAAGAAAGGCAGATAGATAATATCTGTGGAACAAATAAGATAGAAGCATGGGGGAAAAAAGCAGGAAAAATGGCAATAAGTAAAAGCCAAATCTGAAGAAGTATGAAGTGTGTTATCACAAAAGTCAAAATTTCTAAGGTTTTTAAAAGTATTCAAAAAAGCAGCCACAGTTTGAGAATGCTAAATGAAAAAACTGAATTAATGCAATGTTGTTTTTTCCTAAGTATCATGCATTATTTTAGTTTACCAGTGGCCACAACAGCAGAGTAGAAGAGATGCATTCAGGTGTCAGCTTCATCTGGCAGTTTTAAAACTTCTCCTCCCAGTTCCCTCAGAGCACAGGTTAGAAACTGTGTTTTCCATGTAGATGTACAGACCAGACTGATTAAATTGTGGAACGTTTTACCTACCCCTGAAGTGTTTATTCCCTAGACTTATTAGTTCCTATTGTTTTAAATATGGTCATATTATCCCGCAGAATTTTCTTGCAACAATGGTAGCAAAAAATGGCTTCATTTGCTTTAGAAATAAATTAAATGCTGCTATTGGTGACATGAATAAGAGTTAAAATTTTGTAAGTAAGGAAAAGCACATAGTATTATATGCAGAAGTAAAATTAGGGTAGCTAGTCAGCATGTTTATGATCTCATTTAAAATGAGATTTATACTTTGCCAAAGGATTCTTCTCTGTCTTTTTTCCCATGGGATATTAGGCACTTATAATTCTTAGGATGTTACTGAAACTCATTAGAGGTACGTAGTTAATTGGTTCTTGTTAGTGTTCTCTTCTGAATTTCTCTCTCAGAGCAAATATTTAAACCAAAGAGTAATGGTTGTTTTACCTGATATTTGTTAGGGATGATGCAATTTGCAGGAACAAATGGCTGTGTTCTCCCACTGAGCTCAAAATCA
>VYZP01049093.1:0-18663 GCA_013400635.1 Hypocryptadius cinnamomeus | reverse complement strand
CGCGGCTCGGGCGCTCAGCGGCGCTCCTGACCCCTGGCGGCCGCGGCCTGGGAGCGCACGGGCCGGGAGCGCTCCGCGCCGCGCCGCGCAAACGGGGTCACCGCCGCCCGCCAGCTCCTTCCACGGGCGATTTCCATCAGGGAGATGTCATCTCTGGATAAAGCGGGAGATTGCTCTTTTATCCTGATCACGCTGTAGCTGTGGATAGCGTAGAAGGACCAGATGATTTATGAAAAGTTAAAATATCTTACTTTATTTTAAAGCTTCATCACTGTAAATAAATAATTAGATTCAAAATTCATTTTGTGTTTAAAAACTTATTCTTCAAGCTGGCGGACTTGCCCAGCTCTGTTATTAGGCAGATGGAGACTAGGGAAATCGCTTAGGCTTGAAATAGCACAAATGAATTTTTATATTTGGGGATGCTGGGGACTCAGCTGAAGAAAACCTCACCATGAACCACTTCTCTAGTTGCTCAAATAATTGGATAATCATACAAATAAAGCTAAGCTTATGTGTAAGACTGGGGTTTTAGTCAGAACACAAAATGTGGGTGAATCGCTACTGCTCTAAAAATACGCTTCCGAGGTTGGCTCCACGATTTATTGGCTCCTACGCAAAATGGCAAGAGAGGTCAGCATCCTCTGATGTGAGATACTGTGATGACATTGAGGCTATTACAAATCTACCAAAAGGAAAAAAGGGAACAAAAGAGACTCTAAACTGCTGAAAGAAATGTGTAGAGAAAAGTATATTCTTTAAAGAGATTTAACTTCTGGGTTACATGTCCAGCCTTTTTTCTGCTGGGAATATTACCCTGGTGCCTGAGCTGGCGGTTCAGCTGTTATTGCCGAAGTATTTCTTGGACTGAGAAGTGTGTGTCACAATCTGGCGTCTCTTGCTGCCAGTGCTTGCACCCGGTATGAGTGAGAATAAAAGAGTAAAATATGGCAAGGGTTCCCTCACTATTCAGATTTTTATTTTTTTTAATTGTTACAGTGAAGGGAATCCCTAAAGGCAGTTTTTTTGCCCATGAAGTTACCATTTTCTTTATATGTATTGAAAGGAGAAAAAAAAAAAAAAAGGGAACCTTCATGACTATACTTGGCTTGTAGCATTTTTTTTCTAAGTTCATGCCAGCATTAACAGATCTATCAGAACAAAGCAAATATGTCATATTGGCAGCTGTTACTTATGAGTACTTTTTCTTTATTGCATTTTGTTTTGTAATAATTGAGAAGCTTTTATGTTGAGCTCTGCATAAATGGTACTGAGTGGGAGGGTATGGGCATGCTTTCTATTATTCTGCCCCTCATGCATGTCTCCTTTTTTCGTCTTTCCAGAACCACACATTGAGCCAGCACGCACAGTGAGCCACTGGCACTACAGGACACCTCTCTGCAGAAGACTTGACGGTGGCACAGTGGGGAGGACCATTTGAACATTACATCCAATCAAAGTGTCATTTGCAACCCAGATGTAAAACTCTAATGATTTGGCCATGAGGCGCTGCTATTATAAGCAGCTGGAAATGAATATTAATGGAAGAGATTAAAAGTATTCCATGCTCAGTATTTTTTATTGTCCTGCTTCAGCTAGTGTACTTTAGAGCTTCTGCTTCTGACTGAATTTATAGTGTTAGATAAATCTGCTTTGATGCTGTTGCCCTTTGTTGCTTCTTGTATTATATTGATAGTTAAAGATTAGGTGTGATTTTTTTCTTTTTTGTTAACTGCTTTTTAATTGCAATTTTAGGTAACTGTGCATTGTGATGTGATTGCTTGGCTATTGTCTGAATATTTCTTTTTAATTTTTTAATTAAAGACTAATGCTTTGATTGGATTTGCCAGTTCACCGGACAGTGATTAAAACTATGTAATGAATATAATCGGTTTCAGTGCAACTGGATGGTCTGCTTTATAAATGTGACTTAATCTGATTGCAATAACTAGTACAGTTCAATAAAGGGAATACATGAGCTTAGCGTCAGAGCTTGTCTGTGTGTCAGTGCCCCCTGCATTGCTGCTGCTGCTGGGGTGGCTGAATCTCAGTGATCACTCACCTGATGGCACAGAGCACTCTGCAGCCCAGGAGGAGAAGCCATGGTTCTGTGTCTGGTATTGTATTTGCTTCTGGATGTACCTCCCTGGCTCCACGGTAGGTTGAGGTGAGGTAAGAACATGTACTATGAAAATGTATTGCTAGTTTATAATACTCGTTAATATGGCATGGGAACATGCACAGTCAGAGCCTTTCAAAATCGCTGCACTGAACTAGAGCACAACTGGTTGTCATTGGGCCATGTCTGGGCTTGGAGCATGTAAGTGATATTTTGTAGGAAACATGTTTTCATGGACATATAGTCAATGCCTAAATTAGTTTATATAGTGAGCTTTTTTACAAGTGCAAGGGTGGCACAGCTTGTTGATGCTGCAGTCCCTGTTTTCAACAATTTAGATCCCTGCTGATGTTGATAGTCCTGTTGTGCACACATGGTTCCTTCAGAGCAGTAAGGGAAGGCTACAATTGAAGGACATCTTCGGGCACTACTGAAGTAGGGTCATCTTTACAGCAGGAAGCACCAGAGCAGTCCTAACTTAAGAAAAGTTACAACTTTCTCAAAAAAAAAAAAAAAAAAGGAAGAATGTCCTGTTTGAGAGAAATGATGGATGGTTTTTATTCTGCTGAAATAGCATTACATGGACAGTCAGAGTTTAGGCTCAATGTGGCTTGTGATAAATTTACGAACCCTAATACAACAAAACTAGGAATGGTTTTTCTTAATTCCAAAGAGTACAGTTCCGTTTGCATCTAGATTATTCTCAGCTCACTGTTTCTTCATCAAAATCACACTGAAATGATCCATTTCTAGAAAAAAATGTTAATGATTATTTCTCTCTGAATCACAGAACAGATGTTTACAGGCTGAAAAATTAGTTAATGAAATCACCAATTCATTATTCCTGTTCACAATATAAGCATGTTCCTAACTCAATTGTACTACTTTAAGATGGGAAATGGAAAAGTGCTTTGCAGCACAGGCTCATAGACATGCCTTTGCAAGCAAAGCTGGCAATGTATAGCAGCTGCTGTGGAAAGAGCTCATGTGCCATCTTCTCCATGCCAAAAGAAAAGTAGCAGGTTCTTACAATGATATTGAAAAAAGAGGCTCTTTGCCTGACACTGGTTTGAAATGATGCTGGATCTCTTTTGGGCAAGCCCTCAGAAATGAAAAAGATGTAGGTTTCTATCTTCAGGAAAAGGTACTGCATTGTGAATCCCAAGAGTTGAACTGATGTTTCCATGCAGCTCAGAGAGCTGCCTTAGTAGTGCTGTACTGAAGCACACGCCTTTATCTGAGCATCTCCCTGCTGACTAGTTAAAATAGGTGCACAGTCACTGTGCTGAGATGGGGAACTCCCCACCTGGGGATCCTGTTTGGAGCTGCATATATTCCCCATGTTAGTGGAAATGTGGGCATGGGTCAGGGTGCTGGGGACCTGCTCAGCCCAGCAGTGCCAAGCACTGCTTAAGCTCCTATTTCATGAGTCCCAAACCCTGACTATGCCATGGGCAGGGGCAGAGTAAAGGGATACTTTGGTTTTCCACCCAGCTTTGAAAGGTAAGTGTAGGCACACAGTTTGTGGTGATTGGGAGTGGGGCTGGCCCAGCCTCATCCCCAGTGGGTGCAGCTGTGAGCAGCAGGTGAGCAGCACTGACAGCAATGAGCCATGGGGTGCCCAGGGGCACTGACCAACCACCAAAGGGAGCAGAGGGCACACAGGTGCAATGCATGAACATGAGGGGGATAAAAGGCTGGGCTAAAGAACAGGAAGAGCAGATACTTGCAGCCTTCTGAAGTGGTATGGTGTTACTCTGTATGGGTAAATGCTTAATGCCTTCTGGTATTCTATAGTGATACTCTGTGTACTGTGGCTGTCTCAACTGCAACGTGTGATATGACAGGTCAGAGGCTGCAAAGCGTAAGTGAGGGCTGTGGTCCTGTTCCAGTTTTCTTCATCCCTTTTGGCATATGAGCCTCACTCATAAGCAGCCCAAGTCAGGTTGGAGGAAGGGGCTGGACTGTGTTTCCTAGGTCTGGGAAAAATGAGTTGTGGTCCTCTTCTGCTCTTACAGTGTTTGGGTAATATTTAAACACCAATGGACCAATGCCACTTCTTAAATATATTTCTTTCCCAAAACAATATGGGCAAATATGCAGAAGGCTTGTCATGAATCTACTGGGTTATTTTGTGGTATTTTTGAGATAACCAGGCCCATATGAACAGTCATCATTACATGGCAAGGGATGGTGCTGTCTTGATAACTGCTTTCTTAGGGGCCAAAGAAATCCATTTAAGGGTGTGGGGGTGAAAGCTACTGCAGAGAAGCAGAGGGAGAGCTGCCCACTTTTCTGTTCCTGCTGTGGAGCTGTGTCTGTGACACACTGGATACCTGCAGCTCACACAGGTGATTCTTAGCCTATTTCAGGGTGCAGGACTGATGTCTGACCCCATTTTTCAGGGCCTGGAGCCTCGCCAGGCAGGGCTCTGGGGGGCAGAGCTCTGCAGCACAACGTGCGGCCTTTGTCTGGTGCCTCCTGTGCTGCTGGTGCCACTGGGGAGCAGGAGCAGAGCAGCCCTGCACTGGTACAAAACATCTTTGCTGCCATAGTTGCAATCACACCAGGGAGTGCTTTGCCAGGGTAGTATATAGTTCCTGTATCCGTTAAAAGCTCCTAGGGAAAACAGAGCCTAACTGCAGGAGGAAAAAAGATAATATCACAGCTTCTGGTACATGTCTGAGGTTTCACCCCCTTTTTCTTAGTGGCCAAGAAGTGCTGCTGAAGGCATTTGGAAAAGAGTCAGAAATGTTGGCTCCAAAGGCAGCTATATTTCAATAGCTATGATGCATTGAAAACAGGCTGGAGAGCCTTTCCATGATCCGTGTGAAGTTTCCCTGCCTGTCTGTGTGACTTGCAGCTCCTGTGTGGTGGTGGTGCAGACAGGGGCTGGCACAGGCTGTTCAAGGTGTGGGCAACATGGATCACTCACAGCTAAGTGCAAACCAGAATTGCTGAAATTCTGGCTGAGGATGGGCTTTAGGCAAAATGTTACTTTATGATCCAAGTGGCATTGGACCAGTACAGTGTTGGAGATAATGAATAATTCTAAATCTGTAATGAAATGTCATACAGACAGTTTAATATCTTCACGTTTAGAAAAATACTGAAATATAAATTAATGTAAACAATGGATTAACAAAGGACTTGTATTTGTAGCAGTCTACCAGCCCTTATGCACTGAAGGATCTTTGCATTTAGCTTCACTACATACCCACACATCCAAAACACATGGAGATACTTAGTCAGGAAGTAGCAACCAGCACCTATTATCTACGTAGGCAGCTTTACATATTTGTGTTCTATTTTGATACCTCTTGTCTCATCCATCACCTTCAGCAAGGATCGCCACCTTCAGTCAGGTGCCTCAAAATTTTGGAAAAAGCAATGTTTAGCCAATTGCCTCCCAGAAGAAAGGCAGACAAAAGAAGTTTGAGGACCATTTGAGGGAGTGGGTGACTGATCACTTTGTGCTGAACATCTTTGAGTGGAATGTGCAAGATCACCTTACTGGGCAGGGAAAAGTCAGGGAGCCAAGGGGTGTGTCCCTCCACAACCTTACTGCCCTCCTAGTGAAGTTAATGAAATTTCTGCCCTGTAAATCTGCACGTTGTGTGTCCAAAGTGTACAAGTTACTCTATCTGACCAATGTTTAAGAGTAGACTGGGGTTTGGAGTGTTTATCAGGCTTTTAGTGTGTAAGTCACTCTCTGGTACAAACAGTGAAGATTTTTCCCCTGGTCTGCGTAAGTGATCTCTGTGCTTTGGCTCACACCTTAAAGCAGGGAGGTTTCTGCAATGCCCTCTCCTCCAGAAGCATAATCTAGGTTTGACAGGGGTGGAACAAGGTAGGGGTGCCATGTCCCTGTGGAATGTTGTCAGGGATCAGCCAGGGCAAGAACGGCCCCTGCAAGTGCTGTCCTGGCTGTGAGCATGTGAGCCCAAGGTTTGTACGGCCACAGAAACCCAGATGGTGGGAGCTGCGGCAGCCACGGGGCTTTGGAGCCGATAGGAGCATCTTTCTCTCTTCATTGCTTTGTCTTTTTCCTTTTTTCCTCATTTTTGCCCCTTGTGAAGTGCTTTGTTCTTAGTTTTGTCTGTTTTTATTACATTGCTGTTGTCCTAACAACTGTAAGGTCCCTCTCCTGCAAACGGAAGAATATGCCTTTTGATCTGTGTATTTGTGAATTATTGTTACTTTCCTGACAAAAAGGAGCACCAAGCAGCATCTTGGCAGATTAGGTGACAGAGGGAGACAGGAGGTGTCCAAACGAGAAACACCGAGCACCCTGAGAGAGAGAGAAGACGTTGACTGATCACCTCTCAGGCCGCTCCAGAGGCGGTGTGCGCTGCCCTGAGAGCCAGCCAGTTCAGCCATCAGGGATTGCCCTTTCCTGGGGAAAAAAAGCGGAGCGCTCCTCTGTGGGTGCCAGGAGGAGGCGGCCGGGGCCAGCCTCGTCGGGCCCCGCTCGGCCGGCCCTGCCCGTGCCCGCGGCGCTGCCCGCTGCTCGCCGCGGCTGTCCCCTGCCTTCTGTGTCCTTCTGCCGTCCGCGGCCATCCGTGTCCCCGCGGCGGGGCCGCTCCCTCACGGCCCCATTGTCACCGCGCGGGGCGGTGCGCGCCCGGCCGCGCCTCGGCCTCCCCTCGGCCTCCCCTCACAGCGGGGGCGCCGCTGAGGCGATCCGGGGCGGCTCCCTGGATTTTGTAAATCGGAACTTTCGTTCTGTTTTGTGGAGCGAGTGGGCTCCGTGCTGGACGCGAGCTGCCGGGGGCACAGGCAGACCGGCTCGGGCAGCGCTCGGCTCTGGGGGGTTTTGCCGCCCTGTGACATCTGTGGGTGTCACAGCTGCCGTGTGAGAAACATCACGCTTCAGCCCTGCTTCGGAGTGCTTTAGGGACATCAATGCCCCCGGGTAAGGTGATGCTGTGACAGCGTTTCCACCGTTTTACCCAGACTTGGCTCTTAACTGCTTTGTCTGTCTTTATAGCACAGTGCAGGCAACCTGCTCTGGCAGGTTGGAGAGGCAGTGCTGGGTATTACTGAATTCTCGGAGAATGTGCAGACCAGCTTTTCTGGATTTTGCTTCTCCTGATGTTCCCAAGTATGTGTTGGTGTTTAAAGCCCTGTACAGTACAGCACTGACGGTATCGTCAAAAAGAAGGGACTAGAGAGTTAGTGAGTGCATGGTGCGACTCTGTGTGAGAAATCCTGCTAGATGAGGCATCCCCTCTTAAAAAAACCCTTTAGCTCCAAATTCTTTTCGGATCAACTAAAAACTTGCTTTGAACTTAAAAAAAAAAAGTGTCTTCAATTTTAAATGACTGGAACAGATTCTTGGCCCCCCGTGTGATCCTTCTCTGGCAACAAATGAGCGAGCAAAACAAGCCCTCCAAGCTGCATGTGCAGAAACTGTGTCCCTGAGGTGCTGGGCTCTTCCTCACCAAGCCTTTAATTTAAAGGAAAGGGAGAGAGAAAAAGCTTTTTTTCCCCCTGGTTGGAAGCAATGCAATAAATAAGTGCATCTTCTTCCAGTTGCAGTTTATAGGCACTGTTCCTCAAGAAATTGGCTTCTGTGCATGAAAGCTATAAATACAGATGCCATTTGCAAAAGATACTGCTGCTTCTGTACGTTTTCTGGTTTATTCAAGGTATGTCAGTGTAAGCCTGTGATGAAGAGAAGGTTAAGGAAGTGTGCAAATGTGTTCAGCTAATGCTTTTGTAATGGTGCTAAATGGTCAAGAGCTTCCATTAGTCTAGGTAGGAGAAACAGTTTGGGTTGCTAATTAGCAAGACAGAGTTTCTCCTAAAGTAGGACCCAGAGACCTTTGTCTTCATGATGGTTTTGTGGCTTAAGAGTTGATCAGCTGTAGCTGATCATAATTCCCAATAGATATTCAATGTCATTATATGTTATATTACAGTGTATAACCTCAAATGCTTAAACACTGAAATCTGGAAGATGAAACCTTAATTGAAGTCAGAATAAGGTCTCATACAAAGAATGGAAGGAAAAGTGGACAGTCTAAAAGGAGAAGGGGGCAACATGTGACTTGTGTCAGAGCCAGTGGATGCAGTGCATGAGTTTAAGTACTTTTGCCTCTCTCTTTCTAACTGGCTTGATCATGTCTGTGATGATGCCAAGAATAATAGTCTGTAAGAAAAATCCCATCTTCCACTTTGGTTTCAGTGCTGAAGCTGAGGGGATGTGTGGGTGCAAGCACAGGGCCAGGAAACTCTCTGCTGAGTGGAGCCATGGCTGTGATTGCCTGGCTGCTGTAGGTTTGTACCACCTGTTCTGTTGCTAGGTAAACCCAGAGTTTTGGTGATGACCCTCTGTTGTGTATACTTCTCATCTGATCCCTTGCTAACTGGGTTATTTTTTTTGCAAATTCCAGGTGTCTCTTTTTGCTTTTTCCATGTTCCCCTTCCTCAGCAGTGGCACCTGCACTGCCCATCAGATTGTCAGTTTCCCAATGCTCACACAGCAGCCCTGTGGCAGGAGTAAGTCTGACATGGGAGAATCTGCTGTGTTTGGTGTGGCTTGAGAAGGCAGCTACGATGTGTTTGTCCTTGCAAACAGGAATGCCAGTGCCCCTTCTCTTATTGAGGGATTTGGCACCGTAATAGAGCATAAAATATCAGTTAAGTCCAGAGTCATTCCTGCCCTCCATTTCTCATTTCACAGAGTATTTCTAGTTCTTGTTTCATTACATCAAATTATACGCCAACCTCATTTCCTTTCTGGAAACTATCAGAAAAGTGCATCTTCTTTTGTGCTGCACTGCAAATATGTACATAACCATTTCCCTTGACTTCAAGGTGTAAAATGTTCACATGTCAGGCACACTAGGATCAGTCTTTGGTGATCTGGATAACTTAGGTAATACTGGGTAACTTGACCGTGCATCATTAGCTCAGTGATGCACCAAGCTGTGGGAGAGCAAAAAGCTCAAACAAGCTGACCCCCAAACCCTGAAATATTTTTGTGTGCCAGAGAAAAGTCTGGAGGGAGGAGTGAGGAAAAAAGAGTCAACATATCTTTATCTTTTTATGGTTTGTTTGCCTGTTTTTTGTCCAAATGTTTTTGAGAATAGAAACAAAAAATTAAAGAAGAACCACTGAGGAATCCAGAATACCCCCACGGTGTGTGAAACCCAACTGGAACAAACAAAAAAGTAGGAGCTGGAAATATACACATTCAGTCTTTGCAGACACACATAAGCACCAGAGCTGTAAATTTGGCCTGAAAAACCAACTTTCTCTGCAGAGCTGTGCATGGTTCCTTTTCTGAGACCTATCAGTTCATGCCGTTCAGGCAGAGCTCCCCAGCTCAGCTCTGTGCTACTCTGCCCATAAGGGTGTTGAACAAATATTTTGTATCCAAGAGAGACTCATTAATGTCTTTCAAACCGGATATAAGCTCCTCATTATTCTTCTACATAGGTCTAGTAATGGGAGCCTCCTCTAGAGATGCCCTACACAGATGTCTTTAGGAAATGTTGATGGCATGAAGCAGGATTGTTTTCACTTAAAGATTTATAACCTTATAACCTCTTTCAAGCCTAGGCAGTGCAAGTAGGCTGAGAACCAGCAGCAAGGGGTTTCTGACTTCTGCACTATACTCTAATACTGACTAACCCAGAGAAATGATTTTGGTCTAAATTTTTGCTGTTCTGGGTCCTCAGTATGAGGAATGAAATGTCAGGGGGTTTTCAAAGGTACTGAGTGTTTCTGACTGCTATTTGAATTGAAGGTTTAGAGTCCTTATTAAAAAAAAAAAACCAACCCCCCCTCTCCCCCAAGCCCATGGATCTTAATTTAGGGCTCCCCAAATCAGAAGCCACTTTGAAAGACATGCAGAAGCACAGAACAGCCGATAGATTTCCATATCCTGCAGGGTTTTGGCATGAATCCCCTTCTTTGGTTCCAGGCAGAAAAATACAAAGAGATGTCTGTGAATAGGACCTCACTGGGTGTCCAACCCTCTGAGTGAAATTTCCTGTGCAGAGGATGGTCTCGGCCTACATTTTCTAGTTATTATATAGAATTTGTTTCCTGCTAAGCTAGAAAAAAATGTATAAAAACATAAAACCTTCAGTGGATTCCCACCTTACAGAGCTACTTCAAGCTATACAGGCAGAATTTGTACTGGAGGAGTTGACATTGAATAGGGTAGTTCAAGGGAGACACCAAAGCTCAGCAGAGACATCCTTTAAAAATTATTTGTCTTGTCTGCAATATTTTGTAAGTTGATCCAAATCACATTTTTGAGTAAAACCATTAAAGTCAACAACCAACACCCAGGACGAATCAAGCTCTTAAAGTGCCATTCAGGCTCCTTGAGAGACACACATCCCGATGACTCCTTTAGCAGTCATTAAACCAATTATCATCCCAGTCTATTTCCAACAATTATCATCATAGACTTTTTGGGTTTAATCAGCTTTTTAATTGACCTGTGAATAAGACAGGAGGTACAAAATTTTCCCCTGATACCTCAGGTGTAACTATTATACATTTAGCTTTGCTGTGCACATGAAATAATTTACACCATAATACTGACCTGGGGCTGGGATGTGAACAACAATATACTCATAAATTAAGGATAAAAACAAATTAAAAGCAATAAGGGAGAAGAAGAGGAAGTAGTAATCCATAAATAGAATGTCACCATGCATGGTGACATTGCTTCTGGGACTTCCTTGTCAGCAAATTTGGTAGACTGGAAGAAGGTTTGTTTTTTTTCTAAAATGGCACGCAAAGCAGAATAAATTGTGATACAAAATTTTTGACCATCTCAAAAGTGCTACAATTATTGAATTGTGTTGCAGAAATGTCTTCAGACAATTGCTTAGGATTTTAAAAAGAAATCAGCCGTTTAGGCACATGTCCCAACTAACTTTTACTATCACTCGCCTTAGCACAGCGCTGCAAAGTGCCCTGAATGCAGCAATTTGCGGGATTTGGCACTGTGAGCCCCGCAAGCACTTAGCAAAAGCAATTGTGTAGCTCTATTGAAAATCCCGCATATCATGCTGTGGGGAGCCAGCACTTTTTATCTGTCGGCACTGTTGGTGACAAATATTAAAATAAAAAGTATGACACTATAGGTGCTTCAAAATTCAAACTGCAAGTTTCCTACTGCGGGACTTCTAACCATGTAATAAAGTGCAGGGAAGAAAGCAGAGTTCAGACCCCATGCTGTAATAAAGGCAAGGAAATCTTAAGTGTTCAAATACATAATTCATTCTCTTCTGAGACTTTCTACCAGGTTTCTCCCAGTAAAGATTTTAATTTGTGCCTGGATGATACAATCTTTAATTTCTCTTTTACCTCCAGAGACAGCTGGGAGGGCGCTGGGCAGCCGTTCCCATTGCGGGGGATGAGAGCGAATGGTCAGGAGGGGTCAGAAGCTCCTCTGCAGCTGGGAGGGTGTGACAGCCCCGCAGGGCCAGCCCGGGCACAGGAGGAGGAACCCCCGGCTGCCACTTGCTGTGAAAGTGCCTGCAAAAAAGTCACCGCAGCAGTCAGTGAGCTTTGTTTGTTTCCCATAGAAATACTTTGCACCTTAAATAATACCTTCCTCCAAGGATCTCAAGGTACGTAGCAAACACTGACTGAGCTTCATCTTCTTGTGGGGAGGGAAGACCCTGTTCCCACCTCTTCTTTTGTGGTACTTTCTGCTGGCTTGAAGACTCTGTTGTCATTTTGTTACACAATTTTCAAAACTGGAATTTGAAACACATGACTTTTTTTTGGGTAGCTGTGAATATTGGACTTGAGGATTTATTGCTTTGTTGTATAAATATTTTTACCTCTATTTTAATAACATTTCATGTAAGGAACAGTGCAATAATCACAAGGGAAAAGAAACTAATGAGAAATTGGAGGCATCTTTGCATGTGGGGGTGGTACACATAAGCAACAAGTTACTGAGAAGTTATTGGCCATATAAATGAGCAAATATATCCTTTCTAAAAATTCAGTGAAATCACTGCCTTTATGTCAGGGATAAATTTGGCTCAATTGTGAGAAGAATGCCTGCATCTCACTCTGCAGTGGTCATTTGACCTAAATGATATACATTGATCTGTGTTCCCCCCTGGTGTTAGCATACCAAATTTACTGGATTACATATTCAGGTGTAAAGCTACAGGAATGTGCCTTTTGACCCATTTACATTTTCTAATCCAGGCTCTTAAGTCTAGTTATTTTCTTTTTAAACCCTGGTCTTTTCTCATTCCTTCTCCAATACCTTCTTAGGGAGTGGCATCCATCTCATCCCAAGCCTGGCAGAGTGCTTGGCAGTCAATGCTTTAGAGACTGTTGTCTTAGCTGGGGTTTGGCCTTCCCAGATAGGGTAATTCGGGCAGCAGTGTTTCCAATCATGGGGTCTGTGCGTTTTTGCTCCCTTTCCTAGGAGGAATCCTAGAAATCCTTTGCGTGTTCAATCTTCAAAATGTTTTTATTTTAATAATTGTTTTTTTACAAGATGGTTAGAAAAATTGTGCCCCTGTTGATGCTGCTGAGAAGGCTGCCATGGATGTTGGAGGATCTTGGCCTGCAGATAGAGGCAGAGGACATCATGTTTCCATCTGGGTCTCCAGAAGCAGAGGATGGTGGATCAGGGGCACAGCAGGGCTATCCTCCATGGTGCCAGCTGCTCCCAGGAAGCCCAGAGCCTCAGTTCCTGTGCCTAGACTTGCTCTTTCAAGAAAATAATATTTTGTGCTGCTTTTTAACAGCTCTTCAGTGTAGGGAGAGTTAACTGATCCCTTTCTGCAAGACAGACTATTAATTAGAAGCATGAGCCTGGTGCAGCTGGGTTGAAATGTGTTAAAACAAACAATTAAAAAAATTAAGCACCCTCTGCCTACTTCAGTTTAGGGGAAAGGTCTCTCTAACTCTATCCGCTCAGAGGCTACATTGAGGCTCTTTGACTCTGCTCTGAGACTTGCTGACACTACTGATTCAACACTGTATCAAGACACTCCAACTGTGATCTGAGACCTGGAGCAGAGCAGGAGCATCTTGACACAGTGTCAAAACAGTAGTCAAGAGCGCATGGACGCAGCACTGAAAGGCTTTTGTCTCCCAAATGAAAAGGAGCTGGATTATTTTCATCTTTTTTCCTTTTTTTTTTCCTCTTTTTTTTTTCTATTAATGGTAGCTTTCTCTTAAATAAAAATCCCCACAGTTTATTTGCAGGAAGAAAGCATGACATGTCCCCCTCCCCCCTGCCTTTTTATTTGATAAAGCAAAGTGACAGACAATGCCTTCACTGTACAATGCACTTCACTAAAGCTTCACTTTACTTCTTCAGCTTTGGAGAAGTAAAAGGCTATATTTGAAATTTATTCCAATTTGGGAACCAAAAGAGGTTAATCTTTTCACGATACTGCACATCATTCATCTGTGTCTTGTTGCATTTTTGTGTTTGTTGTATATTTGGAATTGCATATTTGTACAATAACATAGTTTTGATCTGACTTACAGTTTTGGACACAGTGTTGCTCACCACCCTCCCCACAAAATTCAAGCTATAATACCTGTGAATTCAGTTTTGAGTGTTAACCAGTGTTCAAGAGAAGAAATTAGTTCAATTGTCAGAATGTGACAATGCCTGCTGAGACAGGTTTCTTTTCTGCAGATGAGATGGTCTTAATGCTACATGGGCTGTGACTTTATATAACAGGTTAAACTCATTTATTGAAAAAATGAGAATACAACTGAATTTATGTTTCCTTGCTGGGGTCACAGGTACCAAGGAATTAGCAAAACCATCTACTGCATGTTTTATAGATGACAGTGTTTTTGCTGAATGTTAAATGAAAACAATCCATTAAAATAAAAAATGAAAATTCTTTTTGTTTCCTTTTCCTCTTGGGCCTTCCCAAAAGGAGGTCGACACCGACCCAGTTTGAAAAATACTTACCTAAGCCAATCACTGCCCAGCATGTATTCCCTTGAGCAACTTGAGTGGGCATGATGCCATCTGAACAGATGGGCATTACTGTAGGCAACCAAGAGACCATGCATGTGAATCAAGTATGGGTGTTTACAGCATCATTTCCCTGATGAGAATGTCAAAATGGCAGCCCAGTCCGAGCCTTTGGCTCAGTTCACTTGCATTTCACTAATTCAGCTCTAAAATGGACAACTTCATGAAATAAATTATTAACATTAACTTGGGTGGTCCTGATTTTACTTCATTGAATTGGACAGAGCAGGTGGGTAATGGACTTGCTGAAAATACCATGCCTGGCTCCTGTCTGTAGCAGGGGGGGTTTGTTCTTTTGTGAAATGAGGGCAAAGCAGCCCCCATGTCTGTGCCAACTATAACATAACAAACAGACCAACATATCAGTACTACAGATGTACTCCAAACTGAAAGGAAGAAACGTTTTTACATTTTTTCTAAGGAGGCATCTTATTTCAACCAAAATTAAAATAGTATGGAAGGGGACTTACATGCATGATGTATTTGAATAATATCCCAGTGCAAGATCAGCTTCTTAAAGGTGCACATATTGAATTAGGATTTCACTGCTGTCCTAAAGAGAGATGCACATAAATGGTGCAACATTTCTGATCCCAGCAGTCATTGTAACTCCTGTATCTGTCGAATGAAGAGATTTCTACCGAATTATCATTGGAAGTTCTCTACCATCTGTTAAAAAGAGAACTTCGAGTACAGAAAGTAAAGACTAGAATTTGAATATTAATACCTTTATCTACTTTAAGAAAAAAGGTTGTAAAATATGTATTCTGGAAACTTGATATAAAGTGTATATCTGAAATGCTGTAATTATTTTGCTTTTCTTTTGAGGATCTCTTGTATTTTCTTCTTGCCAGCTTCTGTGTGCTTGTGCAATGCTAACTGCTTATGTACCCTTCATTTTCAGATGTGGTAATCTACAACACCTTTTGCTTTCCTAAGTGGCTAGTCAGCCTGAACTTGAAGAATTGGCAGGCTGAACCATCAGTATCAGGTATAAAATACTTGAATACATATTTCTTTCAGGAATAATGCAATATCTTACAGAAAATAGCTAAAATGCCTGGTGTTTTATAGTTGTTTCTGGTTTTATTTGGGATTGTTTTTGTTTTATTTAAATAATCTAATTTCTTAATCTTCTGAGAAGTACCTGGTGCATTTTACATCTAATCCTATGCTTTAGTTGGGGAATTCAGGAAAAAAAGCAGCTTTTCAAAACCATATTAGGATTTCAATGCAAATAAAAAGAACACTTTTCTAATACTTGGTTGCAGAAAAGAGTATCTGAAATGTGTCATTTTCTGTATGCAGATTATTTAATTATTTTCCTCTCTCATTTTAAACTATCAAAATCAACATTTTCATTTGTCTTCTACACTGTGCTGTGATGGTTCTGCCTTCTGCCATTAGACTTGCTAAAATGCTCTGATACCTTCTTTTTCATTTTCTAGGGAGTGTAATGTTTGTTTTCTTGCTCAATGTCATGGTAACAGAAGGATTTCCTTTATATTATAGCTAAGTTTGTGCTTTAAATACAAGCAGGGCAGGTTGGAGAGTGCAGTATATCCCATGTGGAAAGGCAGCACTTGCTTTCTGGGTGCCAGCACATACTCCCAGCTGTTGCTGTTGCTGTGGGGTCACAGATGCAGCTCACACTGCATCAGTTAAAAATGTAGTAGCTATGCTTGGGGACACAAGCTCAAATTTTCAGGGCCTGATTATTCTGTTAGTTTCATATGGGCAATTCCCACAGAAGTCAGCAGAAGCACTACATGCAAACCTGACAGGCTAATTTGGAGCCCAGAACTGCAAAAGATGTAATCATACATTTGATTTTTGTGGGTTCTTGGGGTGTAATTCTCACCCATCTCCATGATATTAGGATTTTCCACAGCTTTTGAAGAATTGGATGAAGCTAAAAAATATTAGGTGACTTGTAATATTTTATTTTCAATAATCAGGGGAAGGAAAATAAATCTGAGGTAAATGAGTTCATATTGGACCAGCCCAGAGTGAAAAATGTGTTCTACAGTGCTCTGAAAACTGAGCTAAGAGTAACACAACGTATGGCACATTATGTGCAGGGAAGGGCCCCGAGGGATGAAGGCAAACTAATCAAAGGAATAGCTAATGGCCTAGAAGGAGAATGGGGAACAACCTGCTTCTTACAGAGCCCCCTCAGCTCAGAGGGCTGGTGTGCAGACTGCTGGGACTCCAGCCTAAGGTCTCAATGAATTTATCCAAAACAAGTCAAATTCAAGACAAATTTTTAGTGTCTATATATTTTATTCTTTTATCAGAAATTTCTTCCACACAGAGAACAGACACAAGTATTGCAGGGGGCTGAACCACATCTGCACAGGCTTCTATAACATTACTTATGCCTGTACTCCCACAGCACACCAGGGGTAATACTGCTGGTCTGTTTTGCCTGCTGACTGATCAGCATCTCAGGGCAAACAAAATTGTCAAGTAAAATGGATTTAGCACTGGATCATTAAAAGATGATCTGAAAAGGTGACCAGTCAGGTCTAAGTAAGCTGTCACTTGTTTCGATAAGCAAATGGAGACCAGAGACATCTTTAATATGATGCTCCCAGTGTCAGTATTAACTCTCTTTCTCATCTGTTTTCAGATTAATGGGACTGAGAAATCCAAGAAAGAACGTGGAGGCTGGAGTGATGCTGATTACACTGGAAGGTATGGCAGTTGGTGAACTAATGTAGAACAGAATTACAGACATCCACAGGAATTGAAGGAGCCTTACAATAACAAGGCAAGGCAGGCAGTGCAGCCTGCACAATGGAGAACATGGAAGCTCACTGTGCCCTCTCTCTTGAAGCCTACAGCTTAGGGAAAAGGTCAAAATACAGTCTTAGGAATCCCAAAGTTTGTTGGTATACCCAAATACACTAAGTAATACTTGCAGGAGATGAAAAATGCTCTTTTCATTAGGAGCTTTAATGATCAGTTTTCAAGCTGTTTGTATCATTTTCCTGTGGTGACAGCAGAGGACTCTGCCACTGAAATAAAGTAGGATTTTTTAGCTTGTAACACTGAAAAAAAGTTACTGCAAGGCCAAGGGTATTTAAGGCTTGTGAATAAAAAGCTGTGTGTAAGATGGACACAGTACTAGATGGTCCCAAGGGTGAGGGGTAAATGTAAGGTACTTAAAGTGATTTACCTGGGTGTGAATAAGGGAATTAGTGCCAGGAGCCACATCCTGCTCCCTGGGTGCTGGGGGATGGCCGACATGGTGGGCCATCAGGTTGGGAATTCCAGGTTAGGATCAGGACAGCTTTGTCTGGAAATTTGCCTGAGGAGACCATACTCACCTCACCTGTATGTTGCAGGTGCTCCATATATCAAGGACCAATAAATAGTTTTAACATTAAAAAAGTGCAGCTTCTGTTTTCACCTTTGGCAGTTGTTATGTAGAAAAACACCTTACAAGATGAAGTTCTGGCATCAAATACTCCAATATTAAAGTAGAGGCTGTAAATGGCAACTGTATGAAAGAGAAAGATGGTTCTCTGAGTATTCAGGACAGCACAAATGCAGAGGAGACGTTTGAAAGATGGTGGTGGGGGTATCTGGCTTAGGAGAGCCATAAACCAGGAGTGGAAAAGGTTGGAAAGAGAGCAGTAAGGGATGGCTTGGTAGAGCCACAGATAGGGTGGATGGGGGAGTGAGATTGCTGAACCTGGATTCAGAAATGATCTGAAATAGTTGGCTGTGTTCCTATAGTTTATGCATCACAGTTCTAAGCCCATTTTCCAAAATTTTAAATGTTGAATGAAATCAAGAAGGTGAGCAGAGTAGACAGTATTATTGTTAGGGAAAGCAGTAAATGAAGCACAGTAGAAAAGGAAAGCATATGGATGGAGAATAAGTAGTCTGATTTTTAGTCTAGTGAGCTGAAAGCGATGGTGGAATATCCAGAAAAAAGAGTCAGAAAGTGTCAGAGATACAGAGGTAGATAGGGAGAGGTGAGATGAGGAATCAATAAAATAAATCTGCTGTATAGTCTTGAGAAGGGTTAGGTTGCCTTAATAACTAGTGTGGATGAAGGAGAAAATACAGAAAAACATGAGTGCTGCTGACTTGTACTGGGAGAAAAAAGCTGAAGGTTACCAGAGAAAAAAACAGGGGTTGGTCAGAATGAGAATAAGAGATTTGCTTTGAAGAGAAGGAGGGATTTATGTTATGAAGACTGATTAAGGAAAACAAACCTGGTGTGAAGACCTCTTGATATGGCCAAGATGTGATCTTTTGAGGAAGAGTTTGTGGAAGCTTTCTCAGGGCAGGAACAATGTTTGCAATGTGGAACAATTAGCCACAAATTAACTTTCCTGGTACTTTGGCAGTTAGATATTAAAAGCAGGTCCTAGTGTGCCTATGTATATGTGTACATATATTTATGTGTAAATATATATATTCATGCTGAGGCTGTCCCTGAGCCCCAGGGTGGCTCCATGTGAACTCCACTGCCCCAAAGTAGCAAGGAGGCAAGGGGGTTGTCCTCTGCATGTGTTTTGTACTG
>VYZP01049086.1:0-10795 GCA_013400635.1 Hypocryptadius cinnamomeus | reverse complement strand
AGCTCCCGACGGGGCGCGGAGCCGCCGCTCGGTCCCCGCCGCGCCGTCGGCCGGGCCGCTTACCGAGCGTCGGCTGAGCCCCGCCGTCCGGGGGCTGAGGGCAGCCGCGGGCTCCCCGCCACCCTGTGTCACCACAGAAGGTGGCGCGGGGCCGTCCGAGATCGGCAGCTGGGGAGGATGCAAAAGTCCCTGTTGCCACCAGCCCCGGTCCAGGGCCCAAGAGTCACACAACCATCAGGGTCATTGCCCCCGCTGCCGTTCCCAGACATAGCCCCAGCTTGCCCGTCTGCCTCACACCCAGCTGCCCTGACCCTCGGGATGGCAGAAGGGATAACGCAGGCCAAGGTCCAGGCCCAGCCAGGCACGCAGGTACGGCCTGCCGTACACACCTCAGCGGCACTATCTCCTGAGCCGAGGCTCCTGGACCTTGGAATGAGTCCTTCGGTTGGCAGCCAGTTAGGCAACCTGCTTCTCTCAGCCCCCCTCCCTCCCACAGGCTGACACATGGATTTGTGTCTAGTCTACCTTTCCAGGCAGGATTAATGCACAAAAAAAGCATGTGATTTCACGCACGCTTTTTAACAGAGAAAATTGTGACTGGTCACAGGTGTATTCCTGGGGGCTATTGCTCAAGTGGTTTAGATAAAAATGCTCATGCTGCAGGACAGCAGCCCCAGCTCAGCAAAGATCTGTGCTGTTAAGTTATCCTGTAACTGCCTTTTACAAAATTTCTTACATATCCATGTAGTGGTCAGAGACAGCATGTTTTCGAAGAGTTGGGGATTTTTTTTAAGATTTTCATTTAGATCACTGTAGAACTACGCTGAATTACGTGAGCTGAGGCAGTTCCAGATTCCAAATGTTCTGAATTTGGAATTTTGTATTGTCTGTGCCAAGTAGTCCAGGTAACAGCACTATGGAGGAGGCATGGTTAAAAAGACAATTCATGAGCAGCAGAACTGATTTAGATAAATCCTTCATAAAAAAATTTCCCTGCCACAAAGCACAAAGCATCCAGCAGGAAAAAAAAATGCCAGTAGCATAACCTACTACTGGGCAGGGGGGGAGGAAAATCTAGAGAGCTACAATAATATTAATTCTAATACTGAAAAACCTGTCACTGTTTTTGAATTAAAGCCTGAATCACTGATATACTTTCACACTTCCATCTTACTTGGTTGGTGGCAGCTAAAACATTCCGGGCACAGCTCAGCTACGTGTTGTTCCAAATGTCCCTATCTGTACTGGTTCTACCACCAGCTGAGGCTGAAGATGCTCCACCCTACCCACTTCTCTATTTGTATGTGCATTTTGGCTCTCTTCCAGACAAATCAACACAACATTCCCTTGCTGCTAAGGGAAGTGCAACATTCATTGGGCAGCTATGTTATTAGCAAAACTGGCACCTCCTATAGTTTCTTCTTCAGCGTCTCTCTAAACAGCTGTTACAGCTCTAGTAACAGATGATTATTGCATTCACTCTGAAATTTTAAAATTCTAGATTTCAAAAGTGCCTTATGACCAGCAGATCAATTGGAAGTAACTGCAACCTGGCTATAATAGGTAAATAAAAACATGGTTGCATCAAGATTTGTCAGTGCTCTGTTGTGTGAAGCCAAAGAGTTTATATCAAAATTGAGTATTTTAAGACTTTTTCAGCAGAAACATAACAGATCATTTAAATTAGTATAATTAAACTCACATTTGCATTCATTCTTAGGCCTATATTGGCATAATGCTGAAAAGTTAAAGGAATTCCTGGATAATTCCATTAAGATTTATTTTCTGTTGCTAGTCCTTGGCAGAACGAAAACCCTGCTTTATTTCTGAGATGCAGCCAAATTTTTTCCTCAAGGAGTGAAGCATTCATACAGCTCTAGTTTAAAAGAAATACAAAGTTTCTAAACCGTCCGTCACTGAGAAAGCCTGCAAGAACTAGAAGGGCCCACTAACAGGTAAGACAACAGGTCATGTACCTTTCAAACTGTATGCACAGCACTTGAAGAATAACTCCAGCTTTTGTGTACATTTTTGTGATGTACAGACCTAATCAGAAAGACAGATCTTTGTTGTGTCAAGTCTGATAAATCTTAGGCAAACACTAACAGAGCCAAATTCTTGTTCTAAAATGGAAAGAACAATGTGTTTGTACAACTGCAAACCAGGTATTGCCCAGCAGTACTTCACGGTCCTGATTCACTATTGTTTCGTTCCTGCTTTTCTTACACCTGTGGGATGTTGCTGTTACATTTAAACTACCACAAAGTGCCAGGGCAACAGATGGTGACTGGCAGTGGGCAAGATGACAAATTAATCAGCTTCCCCAATCTTATACGGGGCCAAAACCTCTCTGAGGTGGGTTTCTTGTAAGAAATTCACTGAAGCTGTAGCTAATGACATCAAAGCTAGCATGATTTGTAATCGTACTTGTTATTTTCTTACCACAAAGTCAGAAGAATCTTGTTTATTGTCATTCAAACTACTGAAAAAAATCTATTTGAAAATAGAAATCATATTATTTACCTGCTGTCAGTTGGCAGGTAAAATAGACACACCTATTCTCTGTACTAACTTTTTCACCTTTTTTAATTCAACTCTTATTTCAATTAACTATTTTAATAGGATTAAAAACTTACATCCTGTAACTAAACACCCTTGAATGAAATGGCATATAGCAATGGATATTTTGGGGGAAGTACCCAGGTAGAGTAGACTGAAACCCTTTTTCACATATTTTCTCTAAATAATTCTCTTCACTGGGGTGAGTGAGTTCCCAGCAGTTCCATTTGTTCATTTTTAACTTGACCAGAGAGACTCAAACTCCCACAGCCACTATACTTTAACTTTCAAAGGCTCACAGTCATGAATTACAGATGAACAGTATGCTAGGATAGATATTCCAATATTGCCAGCTCAGTAATCTTGCAGCTCTCCTCAGTTATATGCTCTTCTAAATACCAAAAGGGAATTCTGAGATCAGAGCTCTAGAAACGCAGTCTAAGTGTACTGTGAATACTCAAAACCATCAAAGCCAAACATAAAACACTATTTGGCTTAAAATTTTTAACATATAAAAGCCTGAATCTCATTGATCTGCAGATCTTGACTCATTTTTGAAAGTTTGGGTACATGGACTGTCACTGGAAAGGGGTTCTTATAGATCATAATAGAAAAGTTTCTGAAGCTAGAGAATTAGAAGGGATCTTTACTTTGAGGCACAAAATACCTCGTACTGTAACACTTTCAAAGGAAAAGGTGGCATCTCAACTTTCACAAAATAGTTTGACTCTGTAATGCAAATCATTAAAGAGTCAATTACATGAGCCTGGGGCACGATATGGACCTCGAGGTACGAGAGGTATAATGGCATTGCTTTGGTAAATCAATCATAACCTGCTTCTTTCCTTAGGCTGCACTATGGGTGTCATTTCTGTGCTGTTCACTACCATGACAAGCTTGGCTCCCACAAGAGGTTAACATCATGCAAGATTTCAACCAGCGAGAGGTATTACTTGTTCTACAACCTACACTAGCCAGTTCATTAGCTCTCTCTGTGAAACTGTAAAATACACTGTTTCTGATAAGAAATGTGATACATTTGCTCCTTAGGACTAATTACTGTTTTTAAAAAATATTTAAAACAAAACCTTTGTAATAAAATATCTATCTTAAATTCTTCACTGTTTACCTTTTCAGTTATAGAGATATTTAAGGATCTTCAACTACAAGGATAAGAATTGTCTCTAATAAAGATATGCAGATGAAATTATCTTAAGTTCATCGCTGCTCATTAGAAAACTAGGCTTGTAAAATTCCACTGACACTTTAGAAATATTATCTGTACTCACCTTGTTAGCATAGGGTCAAGATTATTTAGACTCCATTGCTACAGTCAAGGCTTAAACGTGTTTGGAGTCTGAAGTTTTAGCCTAGGGCCATCTCTAATTTTCAGCTGGTAAACAGGCATCTCACTCCCAAAGCCAGAAGCTGTTGGGCTACAGCTTTAGATGGTATGAAGTGAGATAGTGCCTGGAGAGCTGAGCCAGCCTATAGCAGCTGTGGGTCATGACTCAAAGCCCCCTAGAGAGGTGTGCAGAGAGCTAGAAAGTAATAAACTGTCTTAAAAATATAGCAGTATTCACCATGAAGATGAACACTGCTCATTTTGCCTCGCATTGCTCAAATAATCTTTACCAAAGAGTCATCTTCTAGAAAAAAATACAGGTCTTCTGAAATTATGGGAGTGAAAAAAAGCAAAAAGACACTGCACATTTTTATCAGTTAAACTTCATCTTGTAAGAAAAGGGAAGTTCAACAGTTTGGAGTTCTTTTTCAAACCTTATTTTAAACCATACCAATTTAGAAAAGAATTTTTACATTTACAAATTCAAAGTGAAACCTTTCAGCCTAGTGTCCCCAAGTCTTGCAAACACACTTTTAAATTTAAATTTTCTATTGTTCTAAAATTAGCTTTAACAACTTGAAAGCCTTAAAACCACTGATAAAACAATACATGTTTTGTAGGAACATGCCTAGCAGTGACCTCTTACCTGCTGATGACCTTTAAATCCACCAGAAGACCCCAGGGGATGGTCGGTACATGACTGAAAGTTACAAGCTCAGGTTCTATTGGCATATCTGCACTGAATTGTATGTATCTGAAGAACAAGGGTTACCCAGAATAAAGGAGAAGCAGCCATTTGTCAATATTAGTTGGATGAGATAAGCACAGTGATGGCAGCAGGACGCCCGAGACACAACGTGCTGGTGTTGTCTTTCACCGGCTGCGCTCTGCAGGGATCACAATGACCCCTGTGAGACAGCAAACCAGCTGCAGGACTCCTCTAGGCTTTTCCAGTAGGATGAAAGAGTAAGTAGAATTTCTGGGGAGGGGCCACAGCAGCTTTTCTAGCTCCCATCACAGGATCCAGGCAGAAAACAATTGTTCAGGACACTTTTCTACATAAGTGGCCTTCAATACACTAGTTCCTCCCTTTGTTTCTTGGAAATACAGCTGCTAAATGTGCTTGGAATAGCAAATTATTACTGAAAACATGAACACAGAGCTCTGAATTCATGTCAGTATGCTTAGCACATCTACAAAATAGGTGCTATACCAGTCCTTGGGATTGGCAACTAGTTAGGTGCATTGAACCTAACTTAAGTTTTCAATAACACTAAAATGAGAGTGCAGAAAAGGGGCTACAAGGTACAAGATATTTTACTTCAGAGGAAAACCACAGTTGCAGCTCAAACCTTCATATTTTGGGATGCAGTGGTTAGCATAGAGCATCAGGCTCTTCCGTCACTTCTCTTCTACACATTTAACACTGACATTTTAAAAGTTGTAATTAGCAGATAGTACTCCAAGCCTGCATGATTTCTTAAGTACTGTCACCATGCCAACTTTTAATTCAGGATATAACTAAACTGTGGTGCTTTAACCTATACAAATAATAGCCCACAAATGGTAAAGTACCTAAATTTGAGACACGGCTATTACTCAAGTATTAGTTCAGTCATTTTGGAGCTATTACTTGAACACAGAAAACATCTCAGTTTTAACTCCATCCTGAGTGTACTTTTTTATCTAACTGCAGGTATCTGCAAATAATCAAATTTAACTTGACTTCAAAGATATTTTGTATCATTCTGCTGCAAGACCACCAACATCATCACAATGGAGCACCATTTCACAAAACATTACTGTGCATAAATAAACACAAATAAGAGAGGTGTTTAGCATATTCTACCACTAAGCAATTTATAGGAAATTCTTTAACATATGCAGACAGAGGTACAAGGACACCTGTAGGCTACACTCAGCACTTGAATCCTAGGTTCTGAAGGGTCTAGTGAAGAAAGAAGAAAACAAGATTATATTCAGTGTTATCATAATTGGAATCTGCACGTTTTCCAGAAGTTATCTTAGGAATATGAAAGCAATTAATAACTTATGTATGTCAAAGATTTTCAGAATGCTTGTCCCTTAAAGTAAAATGTACACAGTTCAGTAAAACAGAAAGCTATTATTGTTTTGATGTTCTCTACACTTTCACAAAGGTCATGGACACATCCGTCTTCAGGGATTTAATTGAGGTGATGTTTATGTGCTAAAAATCATGGAGTGAAACAAGCCCTGCCAGAAGGGTAATCCTGACACTAGGTCTTCCTTCAGCAATTAGAGCTGAAGCACCAGACAAATACTTATTTTGGTTACATGTGTAAATCAATAAATAAATTCAACTTATGTAACAGCATGTTCTACAGATCAGTAGAATTTATGGGGAAAAGAGCCCCTCTGTGAGGGTTCCTCACCTGCAGAAGGAAGCAATACTTCTAGCAAGCAGATGTTCATCAATGTTCATTCCCTGGTTTTTCCTTTCTGTCCCAAACAAATTCCCTAGCAAGTAGCAATTTCAGCTATTTCATCTACCCACAGTGCCCTGTTTTCCAAGATATGTCACACAGTTGAGCAAAGTATGAGAGGATATATAAAACTAATACATTCCCCTGGCATTCTCACTTAGCAGTAAAGGAAAGTTGTGTATATGCACAGTGGCATTTCAGTATTATTCAACTGATTTGTCTGCAATAGCAAGAGCAAAATGAAGTATAAAAGTCTGAACCTTCTCTCACTGGTACACAAAGTTACAAAATGTTAATGGAATAGTTATTCCTGACAAACAGGTGCTTAATGTGTATCTAGATAGACAATTTTCAGATTTGAGTGCTTACTGTTTATGTACGAATTTGTAATGCCATTTTTAATTGGCACGGCACTCACATTTTAAGAGTTTTATTTAGTGATGGAGTTGGATTTTACAGTGTGAGAGTGTGTGTGTGTGTGTGTGTGTGCTTTCAGGTATTTTTGGGAGTGGGATTTGTTGGGGAAAACCATTTATAAGTGACAGCAGATTATCATATCCAGCTGTTTCGGCTTTAAAACCTTGCATTCTCTTTTAGGCCTAACATGATAAAAACCTGCTGAGGCAGGAGTACAGTCAGCTCTGCTGAGTAGTCTTTATACACAATGTGTACAGAAGGCCAAGGTTAGAGTCATGAATGTGGCAGAGCACTGATATTAGAGGAGTTGTGAGTTTACAGAAACAGAAAGGTCCTATGACTAAAAGGATATGCTAAAAAAAAAAAGTTTCAGAAGATGTACATTAACATGTCATCAGGTCAGAGTACTGAAAACAACATCTAAAGAACCACCACCTTTGTTTACCACAACTCAAACATGGAAGTGTGTGACTGAAACCTCAAAAAGTAATTTAAAAAGTGAGGAAGAAACTCCAAATAAACAAAAAAACCCCCCAACTTTCCAATGTGTATTTACTACCAGTTGTGGAAAGCTGTGGGAAGTGTTAAATTGCCTAAAGGATAACACAGTACAAACATTTGACAAAGAATACCCCCTGAATAAGTTACAGATTAAAAAGTTACAGATTCACAACTGCAGGCCCCATGAAAAAGATGTTTAAAAAATCAGAGTACTAGTTCAATACCATTAAATAAGGAAGCTGCTTGTAGAAGTGTTCAATTACTTTTCAGCTCAATTCCCACACTGGATTCTAAACATCCTAGCCTTTTAATGCTGCAGAGGATTTACACAATTAACACTTTGAAAGGTCTTTCAAGAGTAAATACACTACAATTAAGTCATTTGTGTCCATTTGTGCTCTTCGAGTACAAATCAGAGTAGAATCTCTCTGGCAAGGGACAACAGAGGATGATGTAGAATCACAATTTATGTCAAAAATTAAGAGTCTCGGTCTCTATTTGCTTGGCCAACAAAAGGAGTTCCCTCAAGCAAGCCTAAAAAGGAGAAAAGAAACATAAAAGAGTTCAGGTCAGCTCATTCCCTTTTTTCTGAACTTGTGAAGCTAGTCTGTGGACACTAGAGTTTTCTAAGCTCTAGGCTGTAGAAACATTATATAAAATAATTATAAAATATTAAAATAATATAATTGCTACAGATGAAGAAGTGACCTGCCTATATCCATTTGTACAGCTGTCAGAGTACACCAACATGAACAGATTATAAACTTATTCAAAAGTAATCCTTATTTCTAGCAGAACTGAAAAGCTTTGCAAGAAAATGCTTATAACTGTAAGAGAACCAATTGAAAAAGTGGCCTTAAGCTACTGCCATAGAAATGTTTCATTTTGGGGTGAGTGCAGACCACCACAGGACAGAAGAGCACACCACAACCAGTGAGAAAGCTTCATAAGTAAGCAATTATCAGTCTAGTGCTCAACACCATGAGTTGTTGAGATTCCTAGCATAGTTGCTGGTGGTTAATTATGATCCCTTCGGAAAGACAGATTCACCATCTAATCCTGGTAAATAGTCACAGTTCAGTCCTCACTAAAGAGCAAGAAAGCAATAGTTTAATAGCACTAAGCACTTCAAGTGTAACATCCATCTGAGAATCTCAAGAACACTGAATTTGACAAGCTCATCTTTCCAAAACCTGTGAGTGAAGGAAACACTGCATCAGTTTGTCCTGACTGGCAAACCTACAAACAGTGTAGTTCAGTGCAAACAAGTGCATGGAATCCACTTTTTTAACTCTTAATGCACATCACCCCCTGATGCTCTACAGAGCAAGTCTTCTGCAAACACTTCAACAAGGGCAAGGCTGTGTATAGGATTAAATGCCTAAACAAGAGAAGCAGAAGGTGTTAGCTGCAAACTTGAGAGACGTGTTAAGCATTTTAGCATCATTTTTTTGTTTTTTTAAAGTAAATACACCTCAGGACACAGCAAATAACAGTATTCAAGGAAATGCTGTAATTGTACTGTTTGGGAGTGAAGAAGCAAAGTTAAACATTGGTTCAAAATAACATAGGAGAAGCACTTCTATTTTAACACCTGTGAGATAAAGGACAGGCAAATTATTTTATGTGTGGCAAAGATGCCATGTCACTGAAATATCTGTCATCAGTGAAATATCTGCCATCAGGTCAAGTGGCAAGTGCCAGGAGGTCAGACAAGTTTTCTCCCAAAGACCAGCTGAGACAGAGCATTTAAAGACAATCGTTTTTGTTGTACAGTCCAGAAGGAATAGGAAGGGGAGTATTTGGAAAGCATCAAGTAACTATCGGGGGAGGGAGGGCTGAATCTGTAACTATATTGGCAGGAGAATCCAACATTAAATAAAGAACAGCAAATGTGCCCCTGCACTTCAACCTTTTCATGCTTTTGACACTGCCGACATACATATGACAGCAAGAAACACAACAATCCCAAGTCCTGGCTTAACCACCTACACAGTGCCTGAGAAATCTGAAGCCATCTCACACAGACTGATAACATCAGAAGCTGTCAGAAACTGAAGTGTTTAAGAGAGAAGAACCAGCCAATTTATTCCTGCAGTCCCCAGTGCAGGTGATTACAGCTCAGGCCTAGTAAGCTCAGCAGCAGGTACTGCCTTGCTCTGCTCCGATGCCTAGAGAACATTATTATGAACAAATTCATTTCTGTGTATTGATCTTCCAGCACTTTGAACAATATTGCTAAAGTATCCCACACTACAGCACTCAAGACCCAACAACACACACACAGGTTTTGCACAGCAACACTTTAGGAAATGTGACATTTTAGGGATTTCTAAGACCTAAACCTTTAAAGTGCCATGCAACATCAAACGTGCTGCATCCTGTGAGTATTTTATGGCATTCTAGGGGTTGTTTATATGGAAATGTTTAAAATTTTTGTTGAGATTAATAATAATGCTTGCTTTATCTTTTAGTTATTAAATGTACATCATAAATTCAAAATGGATTTTCCTATAGCCATTTGGTAGACTGAAAATAACATCAGTAAAATAAGTAATTCAGTGATGAGTATACATACCTTTATTTATGGAGAAGAGGTTCTGTCACAGTGTCAGCCAATACATATTGTGACTATGTACTCAAACACTTCTCAATGCTTCCATCTTCTCAGACATGCTATTTTCTTACTGTTTATAAAGCAAACCTCTCCCCTCTGTGTCCTTCACTTGACTTGGTAATATGAGAGTGTTTGAAATTTGAACAAAACCTCCTTGTCTTGGGAGTACAAGGGGCGGAGGAAGATGCAGTTGGAGCAATAGGTGGTTCTCAGAGCCTTACACCATCCTCCTTTGATAAAAGCCAAAGGACAGGACACTGAAGAGGCCATTCCAGGGCAACTGTTCCTGAGTCACTTGTCTCCAGTTCCTTCTCCATACTTTATTATGGAGCTTTCTGGCAAGTGGACTCTAAACTGAAAGTTGCTTTACTGTTTTTATTTTTTGCAAAATAATGGAACAATGCAATGACTAACACCTGCCCTAACATTACCCACATTAAATGGTGACTTAATGTTGCCAGACAAAGGCTGTACAGGTACACAAGTTCCCTTCTGCTTTTTTTACTGAAGCAATAGGATTTGATTTATGAAATACCTGGCAAGGATAAGGTCCTATTACACCAACTGGAAGCAGATAGGGGGTGATCATAGTGCCATACTGAAGGAGAAATATCTCCATCTCCTGCTGCAAGATTCAAGGAATAAATAACTTAATGTTTCCTGTGAAGTCATTCCCATACTCCAGTATGTGAAAACAACTGTCAACACTCAAGAAAGATTGTGTTAAACAGCTGAAACACTCTGAAAAGATGTATCCAAAATAAATTTCCATCAGAAAGCTACCACAAATACTTATTCATCTTAACTTTTAAAAATGAACAATTGCTCTGGTTTTAAAGCCATTTCACATTCTTGAATTGAAACTTCAGAATTCACATTATTTTAATTTAA
>VYZP01049052.1:361-15499 GCA_013400635.1 Hypocryptadius cinnamomeus | reverse complement strand
CCTGTGTTCTGTTTGCTTAAGTCTTCCACCAAGGGCAAGCGTGCAACTTCCTTGCTCCAGACTGGTCTCAGGGAGTTGGACTTTCTGCAGATTGGTCTTGTTAATAAAGACTGAGAAAAGATGACATTCAGTATTGCAGGCTTATTCATGTGTCTTTCTCACTGACCAGTGGGTTCACGTTATCCTGAGTTTTCTTCTTATCGCCTATGTACTTATGGAAACGCTTCTTGTTGTCTTTGACATCCCTGGCCAGAATCAGTTCCATATGAGCTTTAGCTTTCCTAACTGCATCCCTTTATGCTCAGGTGTTTTTTCTGTATCCTTCCTGCATTCCCTGTGATTGCTTCCTCCCAATATATTATTTTTGTGTTTGGTTTTTTTTCACAGGAGGTCCTTGTTCATCCATGCAGGCCTCCTGGCATTTTACCTGTTTTCGTAGTTGTTGACATGGATTTCTTGTAAGCTTGAAGGATATTATCCCTGAATATTACCCAGCTTTCTTGCCCCTATCTTCACTTGAGGGTGTATCCCACGGGACTCCACCACACAGATATTTGAAGAGGCCGAAGTCTGCTCTCTTGAAGTCCAGGGTTGTGAGCTTTCTTTTATGTCTTCCTGCCCCATGGATCCTGAAGTCCATCATCTCATGATCTTTGCAGCCAAGGCTGTTTTTGACCTGCATATTCCCAGTGAACCCCTCCTCCTTGGTAGGTATGAGGTTCTGCAGATCACTTACCCTCACTGACTCTGGCGCTTGTGGCAGGAAGTTGCCATCAGGGCACACCAGGAACCGTCTGGAGTTTTATCTGGCTGCCTTCTGCTGTAGGCATCCCCCACCCCACTGGAAGAAAAGCGTGTTTCTCTCTTGCTGTTTTGGCCTGTGTGGGTTGAATACTTTGTTGCTGTTGCTGCTGGTTGATGTGACACTTGAACTGCGCTCTTTGTCACAGGTCTTTGCCAACAAACCTGTGCCAGTAGATGAGATTTATTTTTAGGACTAAATTAATATCTTTGATTTTTGCCTGATGTTTTAGCTTCTGACGTAATTAATTGGCTGCCCAAGCATCTGCTGCTACCTAAACAGCTGATGAATGATAGTGGAATAAACTGAGGAGATCTGAACTCCTTGTAACTGTGATTGTGCTGGAGAGCCAGGTAGTGGGAAAAAGGCTGCCCAGAAAGGAGAATGTTTCATTCCTGATTAATTCCTGTTGTATTTGTGTAGACTTGGATAGTGAGTTGACAAGCAGCTCAGCAAGAAAGAGGAGGTAGACTACATGAATTACTTGATAAAAACATGGCAAGATTGGATCTTCCTGGCAGCAAGAGCAGCTCTTGCATACTTAAGCCAAGATGGCAGCAGAATTTACCTGGTTGGGTTTTTCCAATTACGTCTTTTCATGGTGTCTACTTTTGAGAAAAATGCCTTTTCTAACTTTCACAAATGTCTTGTGTGTTTGTTCCAGTTTTCTCCTCTGTGTCAGAAGGTGTAAGTACTTCACTAAAGGCAAGATGTAGGTGCTTTTGCAGAAAATCTTGTTTTTCCAAGGTTTATGTCTACGTTATCTGGACTGCAATAACATTTCCCATAAAAATTGAGAACATTAACATGGCCTCTTGGTTTTGTTGTGGACTTATTTGAAAATTCTTACTCTCAGTTCTTTACTATATCAGGTTCTTAAGACTTTTGCCCTTCTTATTGTTTCCTCCATCTCACTTCAGGGGAGTGATCAAGCAACTGCGTGGGGACGTAGCTGTTAGCCACATCAACCTACCATACCTTATATATCCTTCTATATACCTGCTGAAAGCTCTATAAACCTTCTGCAGAGTTAAAAATTCAAGTGGCTTTAGCTTTTGGTATCACATTAAAAAGAAGAATAAAGCACACAGTCTTCTAGATATTAGCTCTGAAATCAGTTTTTACCAATGGATTTATATTAAAAGACTCACTCTATTTTAGTGTTGGAATAGGAAGATATTGAAGATAAGAGATGTACCTATGGGAGAAAAAAACTTATTTGGGGGAAAAGATGATACCAATTTAAAATATATTAAAGATTGAAGAAAGAAATTTTTTGTTAGGAATTTTTTGTCCTATTTAAAAGGCAAATATGTGCATGGTTTTACTTTCAGGAAAACCTTGGATTTTGAAATTGTTTGTTTGAAGGTAAATAGCTGTTCTTGGAGGAACAGATCAAGTTGCCTTTTTTTGATTCCAAAAGGAGGCTTGTTGAGTAGGTAACTTTATATATGAATTCACAAATTGTATAGATTCCTTGAAATGCTTAGTAGAGACACCCTAAAAATCCCAGTATCTGAATGGAAAACTACAAATGGAATGAAACAACTGGAACCACAGTGTGTTACTTTATGTGAATTGGGTTAAAATTTTGAGATATTTTTGTGTAATTTTTGTGTAAGGAAATCTGAATGTTGTCTGTTGTCTTGAATACTGGTAAGAATCTTTCTTATGGAATTTCCTACCTGTTGTCAGGCCAAGGATGTAGCTATTTTGGTTTTTTTTTGCTTCTGTTTTGGTGGGCAGAAGGTGTTGAGACAATTTCAGGATTGTAGCAGCTGAGTAACTTTTACACTCATGTGAACTCTTGTTAACACATGCAGTTAGTCATGCTGGCCAAGGGTTTGAGAATTACATGCCATGCACAGCACCTGGCATGTTCAGAGCCTCTCTTTTAGCTGTCAATATTCCTTGTTTCAATAAGGAGTTCTTTGAAAGCCAGGACAACCCTCCCATTCATTCATTTAAAAATGTAGACATTATTGTAGGGCTTTGAAATACTATTCCTTGAAAGATTAAGCTGGTTTTTTTATCTCTGTGGGTGTTGGTAGTATTGTTTGCTAATGTGGTGGAATTAATCACTGTGTTTTCCTCTGGAAATGCCCCCAGTCCCTTATACACAGCTCTCTCTAGCTCTGGACTCTCTGTGTCGGGCTGTAAGAAGTTTTTGGTTGATCTGGAGTTACTTGTGTCATGCCACTGGCGCTGGGTCATCTGATGGAGTTCCTGAGATAATTTTCTAACTTTTCTTTAATCTCTTTACTTATTTTTCGTCCCTGGTATGTTTAGTTCTTGCCCCCAAAGATGCAGAGCATTTTTTTGTTGGTGTGGTTACTGGTTACAGGGAGCCAAATATTCTCCAGACAACTAGGTGCTTAATGTAGTTGAAGTGACAGATGATCCCTTTGACCCTCTTTGCTACCTTCTGTAAAGGAAATTTGTCCTTCCCTTTGCAATATTTTTTTAGCTCTTGAGTCCTGGGTAGACATTTGCTCACTCAGATATAAATGCAGCTTCGTTTGTACCGTACTAACTTCTGTTGAATACAAAGAAATGTCTTGAGATCATATTTGAAGCTTTGGGTGCAAGATTGAGACAGAGAAGTATTTCACGCTGCTGTTGTTAGTGAGTCACTTAATTACTCAGAATGTTGATTTACTCACCCTTGATGCTTATAATAAATATTTCATGTATAATTATAAAACATTAATACTTTGAGATTGGCAGAGATTTGTAACAGTTGTATAACAAAGCAGGTGTTTGCAGTGAATGAATAAACAGTACATTTTGACTGGAAGTTGTGTTAACTAATGAGTAAAAAAGGGACTCTTTTATGGGACTAAAATATTTTCTAGACTTTTTTTTATCCTAAATTTCGATGATGTTTTTGTAGATCTACATATGAGACATGTATCTACATATGAAAATGGTTTTATTGGTAAATTAAATTTTCTTGTCACTGTCAGTTACTTTTTTATTAGTTAAAGAGAAATGAAAGTGTCATATAAAATGGCTATTGACAGTCTGTAGTTTTTGGGTTTGAACAGAGCCATGGTTATGAATCCATGTTATTATTTTCTATTGTTGCTGTTAGGTTTCACTGTGTGGACCTTCATCTCAAAGAATTATTGTTCCCTGACCATGGATTCAGACACAGTAAAAAATGTTGAACACATTGTAGATGTATGTTAGAATAATTGGGAAATACATTATTTTAATACAAATTCAAAATTGCTTTTTGTTTTATCAGCGAACACGTATCTCTTTATGGTGCAAGCTCGTGGTATAATGTTGAGAGAAAATGTAAAAACAATAGGACACATGATAAGATTGTACACTAACAAAAATACTACACTGAATGGCACAGGTAAGAATATTTATATTTCTTTTTAAAAGACCTCTTTTTTAAATTAAAAAAAAACAAAAACAAAAAACAACCCAATCATTAATGACATAGCTTGATTACGAAAACTTAGACCCAAATCCTACTTCTCTGAAATTGGAGTCAAGGTCAAATAATTACTATTTATCAGTTCACTTCAGGAGGAAGTATTTCTATTAGCTGTAACAAAGATACTTGTATTTAATTATTATTCCTCTAGAGCAATAAAATGCTTTTTAAATCATGCTGCTAGGAATTTGTTAACTAAAAATTAATGCTCTCACCTGCATGATGGTATGTTACAATTTCAGTGGAAAACATAGGTTTTTACAAAAATCAATTCTTCTTTTTAAGATTATCCTGAAGGAAACAATTCTAGTGACTGTGTTGCTCAAACAACAATGTATCTTCCAGAGAACTTCACCTACTCTCCTTACCAGCCTTGTCCAGAGAAGCTGCCTTACATGAGTAAGTATTAAACTGTCCTTAATGTTTGTCTAGTAAATTAAACTGTGTTTTAAGCAAAACACAGTTATTTTAATGTAAAATAAAATTATAAGGAGTCTATTAATAACAGATATTAGTGAATAAAATACATCTGATAATGCACAATGATGCTTAGCAGAAGTTTGCCTGTAACTAATATGTTACTGAAGTTTTGGTCTCTTTACTAAACACCTTTACTAATTTGAAATCAAATAATTGATTTCAATTTACAAATCTTACTGATTTGTAAGAGAGAGAACTTCATATAGTTTCTGAAGTTATTCGTGATGCATTGCAGAATTCTAACCTATTGTCTTTTAGACATCTGACTTAATCTGTGGGCTGTCATTCAGCATGAGCAATTAATTAAATATCTAATATAGCAGTTCAGTTCCAAATCATACAAAAAATGTTTCTGGCAGCTGAACTGAATTATGATCAATTTTTCTTCAAAGAAAGGGAGTGGATTTTATTAGAATAATCTAGATTCTGCTATAACTTTTTTAAGTCTCAACTGAGTTTATCTGTTGAAGAAAACAGAAACAGTGCAAAAAAACCCAGAAACATTTTTACCTGTGTTTCTTCTCATTAATGTCAGAGTCTAAGCTTTGTTTTTGTATTTTAAATATACAGACATGGAGCCAAAAGTATTGGCTCCAAGAGCCAACAGTTGCTGTTGCTTATCAAACTAAATAATATAGAAAATTGTCTTAAGCCAGGTAGTAATTAGCCCCATGGTGTGATAATATCTTTATTTCAACCTCTTTCCCTCCACACATAGGGTTTGACTTTCAAAATCACATTTTTACATATTTTTGAACATCTAAACAAATGAAACCAAATTATTTCAAAAGTATATTTTTTAGGTGCTTTTGGAAACATAAAAAGTTTGCAAATGGCAAGTCTGGATAATCAGAGAAACAAGATGTGATGATTTTGCTGATTGAAAAATACATATAAATTAGTATTTTTAATGTCACTTTCAAGGGATCTGGCAGTTGAAATTCTGTCAGATTAGTTCAAAACTAAGTAATTCTGACAGTAATTTCTCTATAGATCTCCTTGTTGCTACTCTCCTTTTACCATCTTTTTTTTTGTTGTTGTTATTGGTTTTTTTTTTTTTTTTTTGTTACCAATGCTTTTTTTATTCTTCTTTCCTNTTTGGTAGCAATTGCTCTGTACTTCTTCTATCCTGTTTAATTTAATAGAGAAATAATAATTTTAATAGAAAATAATTCACTGGATAAATTGCTTTTCAACAAAGGGACATGTGTTTCCCTTTTTGGTTTCCATGTATGCCATTTTAATAATCATTTCTCTTTCTAATTATAATCTAAATAAAGCATCTCTGAAGATCTTTTAATTTAATGAAATGTTGTAGGAAGTGTGAGATAGCCAGGGAAGAAAGAGATTTGAATCGTGTATGCTTTGACACGCTTAATTAGTCTAAGGTTATTATAGAAGTCAACTTTTCTTCTTTGCATCAACTTGCCAAATTTATATCATGAAAGGGGCATGATAAAATCATATTTGGTCCCATGTATATTTGGTCTTAAAATAGAAACAGCTATTGCCTTTTTTGTATGACTCAGTAGAACAGGTTATACTGCCCACTGGTTGGGCTGTGCTGTTGTAATTTGTAAGCAAAACACTGTAAGATTGAATCTGAGAGTGCAATACAACAAAACACCTCTTCTTCGAGACAGAAGCAGTGCAAGAAGCTGTCTTTTCCTTTGTACATAAACTGATAATTCCAACCTTTCTAGACTGCATAGTTTCTAAAGCTCATCATTCTTGAATTTTTTGCACTGTAGACTGTCTTTAATTTGATTTCTTTCTAAAGCATCATAACCATCTTAAATCCTGGTTACAAAACAAATTAGTCTTGGAAAACGTATCTTTTTTTCACATAGCAGCAGTTAATACATTCCAGGATGAGATTTTCTATTTCTGTACAATTTCATTGTGCTGGCTCATGTTAATGTGCAATCCATTATGAACTGTAAAACTACCTGGCAGCATAGCCAGGTATTGCTTGTTTTGTTGTGCATGCTTCATTTTTCCTTCAGTAAGAAACCATCCTTTATTCTTTTAAATTAATTTTACTTTATTGGTTTCTTTGTCTACCTCACTTGTTGAATTAATTTTTTTCTGATTTTCTTCTTCAAAATGTTTTTTGCTTTCTCAGCTTTCTTATTTTGTGGGTTGTATAAATATGTCTTATTGCAGCCTGCTAGACACTGATGGAACTAGTGAATAATAAATGCAGTTATTTGCAGAGATGCTTTCTCCTGCCCCCCACCAGTGACAGGGGAAAAAATGCTGATTTCTATTCACTCGTCTCCCATGTGCTTTTGGTAGTACCAATACTTAGGTTTTACTATAGCTTCTTTTTAAACACTCTGGATGGAATCTCATCATGTCCCATGGAGTTAGAAGCACCTTTATCTACAAGCTTTATCTAAATACTGTTCTACCATTTGATGTTTCTTTCTGATTTAGACTCTGTAGTCATCTGATCACATCTGAACTTTTCTCAGAATACTGAGGTATCTGAATCATATCATGTGCTATTTCCTTCCCTTTCTGGTGTAGTAATTGACCTTTACTTATCTTTATTTTCCTTTTAGATTCTGTATTTGAACTGAAAGACTCCTGTTGTTTTTCTGTCTCTTGGTAGTTGAAATTGATTTTTTAAATTTAGTTTTTAATTAAAAAAAAATATTTTGTACACGTTTATATGCTAGTCCTTTGTTGATTGACCTTGATTCTATATTTTATAAGATTTATTTTTTGGGTTATTGAAGAGTTTCAGATGCAACCATTATGATAGTCTAAACTTATTTTTAAATAATTATTTTTATTTTTAATTATTTAAAATTTTTTATTTAAATCTCTGTAGGACTAGCTTGTTCTAGTGTCTATCTATACAGGTTTTTTAGCAACTGCCAGGTTTCCTAAAATAATTAAATTAATAGGGGTTTCTTTAAATCTTCTCTTGAAATAGCTCCATAGTGTACTGTTGTTAATTTTTCACCTATGATTTTACATTAAAAAAGTTACCTTCTTCATTTGCAAGTAGTACTATATTTAATCATATCCCAGACTAAAATATCTCTTGCAGTATCTTCTACCTTCTTCTGAAAACAATAGTTATTCCTAGTATATTCCAAAAATTTCAATATTTTCAAAAGACTTACATAACTAGTCAATTTAGTGACACAAATAGGATCTTTTGTGTATGGACACATGGGAGAAAATTGGAGTGATTTTTGGACTGACTTTAAACCATCCCTCACCAAAATACTTAACTTTGTAGACAAAAATAAGAATATTTTATGGTGTTTGTTGTCAGAAAGTTCTTGCAAGATTTTTATGTGATGATTCAGAGTGTAGTAGTTGCTGAAGAAAAACTTGAGCTTCTGGTTAGTAAGTATTACATTAGTCTTCTCCCCAGATTTCCTTGCTTCTTTCTATTGCTTTTGAGGATATTTACTATGAAACATTATTTCCAGTTTTGAGCTTTTTACACATGCATAAGCTAATGACTGACAACTTTCAGCTGTCAATGAATGTTAATATTTTCTCATAGTAGGTACTAACCTGATTTTTTTCAAAACATATTGTGGTCTTTTTTCAATAACTTACTGAATTTCACTTTCATGCCTTTTGCAAATGCTTTTCCCATTGGGGTCATTAGTTCTACCAATGGTAATTCTCAAATCCAGCCCCTTGCTATGAATTGGTTTTGAGGCAAACAGTGGTGAATTAGTGGATGAAGACTCCATATGAAATGTGCATATCATCTACAATTTAAATTGAGGAAGTTTGTTGAGTGTAGTGATGATACATTTTCCTTTAACATGGAATTGGAGCAGGAAGGCACACAGAATTTGAGTAAAGGTTCAGTAGTGCAGATGACATAGAATTGTTAACAGTGGTACTTGAAATGAAAGGCAACCCAAATTTTCTGTGAGATGCAGAATTCAAATTACTTTGCTTGTTCTGTGTCCTTTGAAATGAGTATTTTGTTTATATGTTTTATGGAAGGAATGTTTGTTTTTGGAAACACTAAAACTTCATTCTGTAAAAATTAAAGATTAGGAGGATAGTATAAATGGTTTCTTTTTTTTCTGTACGTAGTGTAACTACAAATTTCTGATGCCCTTTGTCCATGATATTCCTTGTAGCATTAGGTCAATTTTCTTAATTGAAATTAATATATAAGTTTTTTTTTTCCCTCTCTTTAGGAGGCCTTATTGATGTTAATATGAGTGAAATCAGTTTTGATGAAATTCAGCGACTGTTTTCAAAAGATTTAGACATTAAACCAGGAGGACACTGGAAACCAAATGACTGTAAGCCACGGTGGAAGGTTAGATGCTGATTTTCTGTTTTGGTTTATTTTTTCTTGTTGGTATATAAGAATAATTTACCGTTGCAAGCAGTCAGTCTTTGGTGCTATATATGTAGTATCTTATGGTATTTGTAGTGTGCCATCTGTGCTCAAGAGGAAACTTCAGCTAGGAGAAAAATTTGGAATGGATTATCAAGAACTTTTAAAGGTTCATTAGCTGTAGTTACTAAACATTTCATCATATGGATGCAAATCTCTCCTATGTGTCTGTTGCTTGAAGTATAACTAGAAGCAAGTGAACATAAAAGGAAAATCTTTTTTAAGTTTTACTAAAATTTTTTTTCTTAATTATTTGAGCAAATTTTCAACACACTTTCCTAGGGGAAACCAACATGTAAAACACTGAGCCAATTTAAATGTAAAAGTTGAAAAGCCACAGGAAACTTCATCTGTATTGAAAAATTAAAACTTTAAAATGCTGATATAATGGCTTTTTTTTTTTTTCTGAAGGTGGCTATCCTTATTCCTTTTCGGAATCGTCATGAGCATCTTCCAATTTTTTTCCGTCATCTGATACCTATGTTGCAGAAGCAGCGGCTGGAATTTGCCTTCTATGTTGTTGAACAGGTAACAGCATCTACTTGAAAGGTGACTTTCAAGATTCCTTACTAAAAGGGGTTTGATATTCTTATCAAGGTTTGGATGAATCCAGAATTTAAAAATTGTTACTCTACTCTTCTACTTTAAATGAAAAAGGAAAGCTCTATTTCTATTCCTCATTTTGAGCAGTGCCCGGATACACAATGCTTTTCTTCAAATATAGCCTGATATTTTGTAGGTAATAAGATGGTGTCTTAGAATCTATTGTAGTTGCAAGTTTTCAAGGCAAAAAAGTAGGTCAGCAGCAGTGTTCCTCAGGGCTCAGTTCCAGGGCCTTATGTTCAGTGGATGCAGGAGCCGAATGCACCATCAGCGAGTTCCTGATAATATCCAGCTGGGAGGTTGTGGTTGACTTTTAAAGGATGGGATGTCTTGCAGAGGGCTCTAGATGAATTGGAGCACTTGGGTAGTGATCAATGGGATGTAATGTAATAAGTCAAAATGTTGGACTCTGCACCTAGGATGGAGTAAAGCCAGGCACAAGTGTAAACTGGGAAAGGAGTGCCTGGAGAGCAGCCCTGCACAAAGGGATCTGGGGGTGCTGCTTGGCAGCAGGGGCCAGGCTTACTCCTGGCTCACAGGAGTCAGCAATGTGTGCCCTGGCAGCCAGGAGGGCAAACCCCATCCCTGGCTGCAGCCAACCCAGTGTGAGCTGCTGCTCAAAAGAGGCATCATTGTCAATTTTTGTGTGCGTGTGTGTGCGTGTGTGTGTGTGTTAGAGTATGTTTTTCTCATAGTATGGAAATTTTTGTTTCTTGATTTTTACAATGTCTCCTTTGTTTTCTGTGTGAAGACAGGTACACAACCTTTTAATCGTGCAATGCTCTTTAATGTTGGCTTCAAAGAGGCTATGAAGGATGCTGTCTGGGACTGCATAATATTCCATGATGTAGATCACTTACCTGAAAATGACAGAAATTACTATGGATGTGGAGAAATGCCACGCCATTTTGCAGCAAAGCTGGACAAGTATATGTACATGTAAGTAAATAGTTTTATTCATATTATTTCTTAAATATTCAGAAATATTTAAAAGTATGAGTTTTTTGACACTATATATATACAGTAGGTGAAAACAACAAAGCAGCCTCCTACTATGCTGTTTACAGAAAGGAATAGTTAATAAAGGAAAGATTTAAATTTAGTTTCTACATTTGATATGTTACTAATTAGAAGATATTATTTATGATTTTAAATGTTGAGCTTTTTGCAATGAGGTTGATCTCGGAAAAAAAAAAAAGGCTTTGTATGTCAAGGGGGAAAAAATCTTACCTAACTTACTAGAAATGTTTTCTAGCTACATAAACACTTCTACTGGCTGTTACAAAAGAAAAGCAGATGATCTGCAGCAAAATATCACAGGAAAGATGTCTTTATTTTCTTATAAATGCACACTTTTATTTCTCTTTCGTACTACTTTTTTAAACTGACGATTTTCTTACTGCTGGACCATTTTGTATATTGTCTCTCAGTCTCTATTGACATTTGGTGAATGTAGTGGGACCTGCACTTTTCTTACCTCTTTCTCTTCTGTCAGTTTACATTAATGATGTGCCACGTGCTTCTTAGTGCTCTGCTATCTCATGACATTCTTGGAGTCACTTCACAGAAAGCTGTAGCTTATTGCTTGCTACATGTATGTATTTGCTATCTTGGACCTTATTTGTGAAATTAATCAACTTGATAACCTGGTCAACTAACAGATGAAAAGCAATGCCTTGGAACCATGGCTTTGTGTCTGGACTTCAGGTTGTCAACCAATCAGCAGTTAAATGTTTAAAGATTTCATGTGTATTTAAAAATAAATTAGTTAGCACCTGTGAACAAATAAGAGATTTCATCTATCTTTGTATGCACTTATAAAACATTAATGCATTTATATAATATCTACCTAAGTAAGTCTTTATAAAATTGATAAATTTTGTATAAATGAAACTAGATTTATAAAAAAAAATAGATCTCAAAAAGTCCCATTAACTGTCATATTTCAGTTGGTTTTGGTTTTGGTTGGTGTTCTGGTTTTGGGTTGGCAATATCTTTTTTGTTGGTTATTTTGGAGGTATGTATGTGGGGTTTTTTGAGAGACAGGAGGGGGGTTAAAACACCTGCTCTTTCAGTTACATGTTGAAAGGAAAATATAATTGCAACCTTCTCCACATGCTATTAAGATTTGGTTGAATCCTGTGTTTCCACAGAGATCAGAAATTACATGATTGTCTATTTCTATTTTCTTTCCCCTTGCATTCTGGAGTTATTCAGTGTGGCAATTGTGTTCTAAGCAATGGTAAATCTTTTTGTAGATGGTCTTAGATCCTTGATGGTTCCAGATTTGGAAGTGTCTCCTGAGAGACTTTTGTTTTATAAAATTGTGTGCTGCTTCTGAAAGAAAGCTACTTTACTGCAGCAGCTTCTGGGTTAAGGATGCAAGTTAATATTGATGGAAGTAAATATAGATACTTAAATGTTTTAATTTTTTTTTAGATTGACAGAGTGTTTGAAGGACTGGAAATCACATTGTCTGTGGCATTGTATGTTATATGGATAGGCTGTTCATGTTGGCCAACTGCTTATTGCTTAATTATATGTGTTAGCAAATACTGTTGAATACTGAGAGGAAAGCCTGTAGATCCTTTTGGTTAAAAATTTATCTTTTAAAAACTGGAAAATGTTTTTTTTTAAAGTCAGCATGCCATTCACTGTTTAATATGTACTGTTAAACTGTTTCTCTCAAGTTTTAACAGTTCTGTAGAATGTAGTCATAAATTAAAATGATTTAATTGGTGCATTACTGATTTGTATTTTTTCAGTTGATTAAAGAGGGGTTTTTCAGTTGAATAGTGTCAACATAAATAGTTTGAGGGCTTCACTTAACACTTCAGCTATGAGTCGAAATCAGCCATCTGAAATTCCTGGTATACTTTTGTTTCGTAAGTATGATACTAATTGCAGCTACATTTTAAGAGCACCTTTTATGCAAATCAGACACTACTGCAAATCTTTTCTTCAACTTGGTGTGTGTTACTTAATGCTGGCAATCCCTGAACCAGTTTCCCTTGGTGAATACATTCAGCCTCTGATCATGTCCTTAGCTTGGGGCTCTTGCTTTTTTGGAAAGGTATTGTTTAAAGGGAGGTAGAGCTTAGAGATAGCTTACCTATCAAATTTCGGCTAACAATATAGAATTTGCCTTTTGTTTACAGCCTTCCATACAATGAGTTCTTTGGTGGTGTAAGTGGCCTGACAGTGGAACAATTCAAGAAGATCAATGGTTTTCCAAATGCCTTTTGGGGATGGGGTGGAGAAGATGATGATCTTTGGAACAGGTGAGCTTTGAGTGCTTAGATCTTTCTGTAACATCCACCCTTTGAAATCAATTAGGTGTTTTTTGTTCTGTCACTTGTTACATTTTTGTAATTTGTTTTAAATGGACAAATTCTACATAGTTTGCTTCAGAAATATCAGAATATACCATTTGAAGGAATAAGTATGATGGTTTTTTTTCTTGGCCTGGGGACAACTAGCAGGTTTTTAAGAGCTAGGTCTTGTAACAGATATAACAACAGGTAACCATACTAAGCACATTGCATCACTCTTAATGCTAACATTTTGAAATACCACCCCACAGACATGCAGTGTAAGCATGAGTTTCATGTCTTAGGGGCAGTGCTTGAGAGAGAAGTTAATTTGTGAGTATATTGGTAATCCCAGAGTGGACAACAGACAGCCCTGCTCATGGCATTACCAACTGCTCACAGTGAATGAGTCTAAACTGTTCTAATAGAGCTGTTGAAAGTGTCTGCATCAGTTTATATATAAAGAGATATCTTTTAAAAGACGAGTTTGTTTTTATACTTTTTTCTTGCTATTTCCATGCTTTTATGCTGGAACAAGCAGGAAATACTAAAGATGAAATTATTATTATTTTTTAGTTGTTGGGTTTGGAGTGTTGTGGGTTTTTTTAGGAAGGGAATGTCAGTGAACATAAAGACTTATCTTTAAATATTTCATGTGTATTTTTCACTTTAACTTGTATGACGAGTTGTAAGAAGATGTTTTTACAAATGTTTATGTGTTATACTCCAGGGTTCACTATGCTGGATACAATGTAACAAGACCAGAAGGTGATTTAGGGAAGTACAAATCCATTCCTCATCATCACAGAGGAGAAGTCCAGTTTTTAGGACGGTAAGAAAAACGGAGAAATATTCAAATACTACAGCTAAAGATGTAAAAATTTTTTCTTGCACCCACACATATGAATAAGCACTTCTCATCAGTGTTATTTCCTCTTTGGTGCTAAAATTTGTATTTTCTTAAACACACATTTGCTGTTCAGATACTTTTTATGTAACCATGAGAGAGACTAAATTTGCATGTCAGAAGATATTATCATCATAACCTTTGATCCATAATGTTGTTGTTCCATAATAGTTTGGGCATTAATCCTGGCAGGGCTCCATTAGTTGGCTATTTTGGATATTTTGCAAAAGGAAGCAGCGCAGCTAGGGCAAAGGACTCCTGCATGAAAACTGACTTTAAAACTCCTCAAGGATTGTTCCTTCCCTCATATTTCATTCTTTTCTGAGATACAGGTCTTCTCATTTCCTGCATACATTGATTTAAACCTTTTCTTTTGGGGTTTTTTTCTTTTGCTACAAAGATACAAAGCACTTAAACTGGCCCGTAGGTTCTGGCTGCCCTGGAATGTAATAGAAACCAGAGTGCAGCAGATGAGCTACACATAAAATTTAGAAGGTGAAGCACAAAATAAAGGGTTTATGATATGTGTTTTCAGGTAACTAGAAATACTGCTCAATTCTGTCATCAATGGATGTTTTTTTCTGGGAACATATTTTCTCTTTTATTCATAGTTTTGAATTATGAATAAAATTATAGACATGCACAGCAGAGATGAATAAATCTGTTATAGGAAACTAAAATGTATATATGAATAATCTGGGGGAGGGGAACTTTTTTTAATCACCTCAAATTTAGATGTTTGCAAATGCAGGAGTCTCAAGAGTGAAACAAAAATAATTTCAGACATTTAAATGTATAATGAAGAATAGTGAAGATTGCTAAATCTTCCCTGAACTCCTTAGTTGAATTTTATAGCCGAAAAACATGAAGAAATGGAATAATCTTTAAAAATGTATTTCGTTTAGGACCATAAAAAGTTTACATATTGAATGCTTCCTTTGTTATTTAGTCTTAATGTTAACTTGTATATGTGACCATAAAATCTAACTGTATTAAAAAGCTTTAAAAGCTTGCTTTTAAACCTAAGGTAGGATATTTAGTAATTTCAAGGGTCTGAAAAGCAGTTTCAGAATTGAAGGTATACTTGAAAATTAAATGACTGTCACAGTATCATGTCTAACATAACTGAATTGTTTCTTGCAAATCTTTCTCATTTTTCTTCTTCCAACTCCTTTTGCAGATACAAACTTC
>VYZP01049040.1:0-17461 GCA_013400635.1 Hypocryptadius cinnamomeus | reverse complement strand
GCAGTCTGCAGCATGACCTCTGTGAGATAGCCTTGAATTGATGGGCTTTTATAACGCTATCACTTCCATGATAAGGCAAAAATGCATTATGCCTTTATCAAAAGAAGGAACAATAGGTTTACTATAAGATGCCTTCTTTTAGGTATCCACCAAGTGCTTGAGTGCTTTTGTGCCTTGCTATTTTTTTTTCATTGATTTCCTTGTTCAGTGAAAGAAATCTTCACTCTGCCACCCTCTTGAAGTCTATTTGAAATTGTTGAATTATTGTGTCATTTGGTGATTTTTAGCTGCTGTTTTCTTAAAATTACAACCATTGATTGTGCAGTGATGGTCTTAGCCATACCTCCTGTGTGTAATATGACATTGTTTATATATACTTTTTTGTTAGCAATGTCTTCATCAGACTTGCCTATTTCTTTAACCATTATTTATTTTTCCTGTGTATCTTTCCTGTGTATCTATAATCAGTGTATCTTTGGAGCCTGCTTAAAGAAATTATATTTTTCTCTGTGACATTATGTAGAACTTTGCTCTTTGTGAAATTTTCTTTTGTTTGTCATTAACGCTGTTCCTATGAACAGGGTGCTGCATAACAATGGTGTTGTAGTAACATAATTTTTTGAAATTATGGAAGTTAGGTGGAAAAGATGATAATTTAGCTCTTGCAGCCAACCTGCTGGTACTGTTGTAACTTTGTAATTGCATAGACTGTGGTAAGCTTTCTTAACATAAATCTCTTCATCCTTGAAAATAAAATGGGCTATATTTGTGTCAAATCACCTGGCTGACCATTCTAAGAAAAATCTGGCTAGTAGTGAGCTGGGCTGTGAAACTCATTAGAAGAGAAGAGTTTCAGGGACATGAAGCTCTGATGAAAGTGACTGTAGGGCTTCACAATGCATTGTGGAAATACTCAATCAGATACCAGAAAAATACCAGTTCTGCAGTTTATCGCTCTTACCCCTGAACTGTATTCCAAAACCACTAAGAGGTGTCTGAATTAAGTCTCTGAAAGACCTCAGACTTGAAATTGCTTTAAGGAAAAGAATAATCATGAAGCTCCTTAATAATTCCTTAAAGGAATTAGTAACTGGATACACATTAAGAAAAATGAATAGTTCTTGCTCGGTGCTGTGTATGTCAGCAGTAGCAGCAGATCAGCTCCAACAGAGGCTTTGGAGAAATCTACTGCAGTTAGGCTGTTTATCTGCCTCATCAATCAGCTTATTTTTTTATTTCCAAATTGTCTTCAGACATTTCTTAATGAAAGAAAGAGGAAGAGTGGTGCCAAAAGCCTCTGTTAATTGTTTCCTCGCCGAGAAATTTCAGCCCTGTGGTATGAGATTAGCTAATGCAGTTATTGCCCAAAATGTTCCTCTTTTCAGCTTTTGTTCTGGCAAAGCACAACATTATGAAATGAACATTAAAAAAAGTGGAGATTACAGGCTCAGGTAAATATTGAAAATAGCTTTTTTATTTTTTTTTAATTTTTAAAGAGGGCATTTGAGTCTCTAGTAGAGCATGTTAGTTATTCTATAATGTTTAATATTTAATTGTCCTAATGAATGAAGAGTTCTCTGTCACTTTTCTTTAGTACAAGACATAAGTTGATACACTTCTTTTAAAAATAAAGAAAATAAGGAAAATGGATAGTGCAGGAGTTCTTGCTAAGAGCAAATAATTTTGAATTAATAAGTGCTTAAGGTAATTTTTTTATCCAAATAATATCCCATGAAAACATAAAGGAGGGCTCTACCAGTATAGAAGACTATGAGGTTTTCAGTACCTTAAAGTGAATTAACATTGTTTGTAAACACTTCCATCTAAGAGTAGATGAAGTTACCCCATCTGGGGTGTTACTGTCTTCTCTGAAATTAATTTCCTGGATATTTGAATGTGCAAAACCCTGACTGATTGATTGATTCACACTGTACTTTAAAATAATGATAGGAAATTGTCAAGGCTGAAAGACAGTTTGCCAAGACTTCTCTCGTCAGGTGAGTTAGGTGAAATTTGGTAAATCACAACAAAAGGCCTTGGGTCTCAATATATGGGAGGAGGCTGTTTTCACTCATTTCCATATTATGAAGTTGACTTCTGATAATGGAAGAAGGCATGTATTACATAGTAATAATGTTTTTCATTTCATTGTATAAAATATAAAAATATGTAAAATAAGACTTGAAATACATATCCAGCTATTCCCTTCGGCAGTACCTGAACTGATATATACATATTACTTCCTACATAATGGTACACGTGTTTGGTGGAATGTGTTAAGATCATGTCACTCAACAGGACTGACTTACTTAACTGATTACTTACTAGTATTTGAAGGGTATAAATGCTGGGAGGCAATGTGCCTCCCCTAATTACTGATTCCCTTGACAGAATCTCAGAGGTCTCAGGTCTCAGAGACCTCACTCCCTCTCCCTCCTTCACATGCATTTTCTTGGGTCAGCAAAGATAAAGGGAATAAATCTGTCTATTTAAAAACATGTTTATGGTCATCAGTGTAAGTGATGTAAATTTATATCCTCATTTAAGGTTTTAAGCCTAGGTAATACAGATCTGCCTAGGTCATAGCTTTTCTTAACAAGAAATAACAACTATGTGAGTTACTCTCACCTGATTATAAATAAAGAAACTTAGAGAACTACTTCTGGTGCAGGTCTGCTTGGACCCTCTTAGATGTCTCATGCTGTTTGACTTTGCAGGACATTAACAGGCAGGATAGTATTCCTCAGTGAGTCAATCGTTAGGATTTATGTTGAGAGTGCTTTTCATATGTGTCTATCTGGCATAAAAGTATTTGAAAACTCGTGATTGAATAGCCTGGCTGTTAATATTTCCATCAGAAAAAAACTTGACTAGAAATTGTAGTCAGTGTTGGAAGCAGGCTTTTTCTTGAATTCACAACTGCTAGGGGCAAACTGATACCAGTGTATCCCAGTAACAAATACATCTGATGGAAAAACACAAGTGTGGTCCCTTCTGCAGTACAACTGCAAAGTAAGTCACAGCTGCTTTTCCCTTGGCAGCAGTCACATCAACCAGATGAAGTCCATGTTGTTACAAAGGAGTCTGTGTTCTTCTCCTTAATTACATCTTTATTGCACAGGTCTCTGTGTGGTGCAGCAGAGCCCCTTTGTACACTGAAGGTCTGTCTTCTGTCACTGCCAGTTCATTTGAGCTAGTTTGTGTCATAAACACTTGCTTGTTTTAGCTTTTTATCATTGTTCTCTCTCATTGCACATTTTTTCCCGGCATATAGAAAACATACAAAAACCTCCAGTAGGTGACAAACAGGAATTTTAGGACAGTAGAGTGCCAAAAAGAGTAGATATTAGTACATCTGTTAATGCCTTGGTATCCACATGAGATGCAGCCATCTTGTTGGCCTAGCTGTCACTCATCAAATGATGCAGCTGGACAGGTGGGGGTGGACTGAAAAATACGGGATTTTCATATTGGGAATGTGATGGAAATCTGATACTGAATGCCAAGGAAAACCTGTTTGCTGCTGTGGAGTATTTGGTTTTACTTTTAGTATTGCTGGATCCAACAAAGAATTATTTATCCCAGCAAAGCTTTTGCTCTTACTTCAGCACCAAATGGTGATACAGATTAAGCTCCCTTGTAGGGGGAGAAAAGCTGCTTTTGCTTGCAGCTATTGAACTTTTTTTTTTAATTGTGCCTGATAAGTTACTCTTTAACTTTGTTGGCTGTAATCAATTCCCTTTTTGAAATCTGTGGGGTCACAGCATGTTCTGTTGGCATTGTGGCTTTACTATAGCGTAGTAGTCCAGGGGACCGAAAAATTACTTTGCTATTTTGGAATAAGACATAACAAGGCATGGATAAAAGCCTAAATTCAAGTCCTCTCACACACTTACTACTTTGAAAATTTTCCATTTCATTTTGTTAGTTGTGGTTTACTGTCTGTATTCCACAGACATAGAGGTAGCCAAACACCAAGCTAATATATGGAACTAGAAGTTTATCACATAAATTGCTTGCTTCATTGGGTTTAAAAGCCTGTCAGGGTTTAAGTATCTTGAACTTTTAGATGAATGGGTTTTAAATGTGAATATTCTATGATTTTTTGTCTCTGCAAAAGCTAGACTGTTGTTGCAGCAGGAGAAAAGAAATCTGACATGGATGGAACCAGTGAGCACACTGAGGGAAGAGGGCATCATTTTGCCTAATGATTCTTTAGAGCAGAACTGTATAAGAGAAGTTTGCCAGACAGAAACAGGGATGGATATTCTTAAAATGATATCACAACAGTGCTGTTCTCTTAGCTGGGATTTGTACAATTCCAGGCTGTCTCCCATTTGAAACTCTCAGGTTGCTCTCTCAGGAAATTGTGTTAATTAGTTTGATGATGCGACAATTAGAACATACTAAATTCCAAACAAATGTTTCCTGTCCAATAATTGGTTTTCAGTATTTCCTACATTTCTTACTCTTTGTTTCCTACTCTTATCACATATATGGTTGCTCTTCTGGAACAATTCCCTGCTGACTGAAATGCATTATGTTGTGCAACACCATAAAATGCTGTGACTTAACTATATCAGTTTCATTTATTTTAAATAATTGAATCTTTTTGGAGGTGTGACCTGCTTATTTGGTTCTATTTCAGGTAATTTGGGAAACAAGTTCATTTTGTGTCTGCTGAAGCCAATCCTTTGAGTATATTGTATTGCGTAGTTCTTGGCTTTCAGGAATGCTTTATGGAGTTGTAATTAAACTTTGAAAACTAATGCTGTTAAATGATACAATGTTTATTATGCTGTTTAACTGACAGATGCCTTCTGATAAGGAAAATGAATTGACATTCAGTTTATAGTAATTCTATAATTACAGTTGCTCAGGCATGCTTGCAAGGTACATACCTTGCTTAGTTATTCAACTTTCCTTAATGTTGAGAGGCTAAATGCTTTGGTAGTTTATGTGCTTATCTTTATGGTCTTCCAGTCAAGGACAGGGTCATTCACCAGTTAAAGGAAACAATGAAAATTTAAAGACTGTATTCAAGGCATTTAATATGAAAATTGAGACCATCTCTTCATTGAAGGGAGAAACTGAGAAACTTCTGGTAGCCATGAACACCACAAATCTTAAACTGCTCTGTCTCTTGAATTTGAATGTTTAGTTGTGACATTGAGCTTGCACATATAGATGAAGTGGGGAAGACTCTAAATAGCAACAAAAAAATCATCCTGATGATGGAGTTGCACATTACCCTTCTAGCTTTCAACATCTTCTCACCCCTCTCCTGCTTTTTCGTGCACTGTTGACAGTAATACTGTGGTTGGCTTCTATTTTTGAAGGAAATGTGGTAGCAATCCCTATTGTACAGAATGGGATATTAAACTACGCTGTAGTACAGAGCATTGATAAGGATCGGTGCTCCAGATCCTTTTCCTCACTCTGCTTTTGAATTTATGAAGTTTCCAGTTTTCTTTAATATAATGATTGTGTGTAAAGAAAGGCAGTGTCGCTTACTTGTTTCCTTGTTAAAGAACTTTCTACTCTTATCCCCGTTATCACTGTGGGATGTTCAGCATTCATGAGAAAAAGCTTATGAAGAGAGGGGAAGTTTTTGTCCAAGGGGTTTAGCCCAAAGATGGGTGCATTTTTGCCTCTGTAGGCAAGCTGTGATATGAGAACAGTGGGATGCCTCAGTGTATAAGCAGCCCAAAGCTGATCGTTAGTGGGAATGTCTTCCAGCTACTTGTGTCTGCTCTCGGGGAAAGCACAGAATAGCACAGGCATTCAGGTTTATTACAGTGCACTGATACTCACACAGTGAGTTCACAGAAATAATTTGGACTGATCTATGCAAACACCTGAGCTGTGTTTGTTAAAACTGAGCCAGATGAGGGGTAGGGACTAGTTGCAAAATTGGGTGGAGCCCTATATTGAGAGTTGAAATCTTTGGTTCTGATGAATTTGAAAGGACTGGTCAAGGAAAAAAGAATTTATAATTTGTCCCTGGAGGGAGATGTTAAATGTTTCTGTTGTTAGTTCAGTATTTACTTAAATAGTTAAATTGTTCTTAAAGTATTTTTATAATCCCTTCAATTTTTTGCTGATTTAGCTTCTTTCCCTAATGTCTTGCTGGTGACTTTGATTGGTAAATTTTCAGAAGACATACATTCTGTTTTGTATGGCAGTATGATTTGAAAATTGGCAGTAGGCAGTAACAGGCAATATTATGGATGTCCAGCTTTTAAAAGTAATTTGTAGAACTTTAGATTGAGTACTTTCTATTAATAAAAAAAGTTATCAAGGGTAACAGTGCCATGGTAGAATTTATGATTTTTTTTCCTCATGTTTGGCAGTGATCGTTAGGTTTTTATACAAATTGTTGGAATATATATTCTTTTATTTTCATCACAAGTTAACATGGGTCTTAATTTTGAGATAGAATGACTTGTAGACTTCTTTTTCAGTCACTATGAACTCTACTGTCCAGATGTCTGTTATGAAAAATGACTATTATAATTGACTCTTAGTAAGTATCTGATAAGTATAAAGTGTTTTAGTTGGGGAATGGAAGCTGTATACTGGATCATCAGGTAAAAGGTAATTTTATTTTTTCTCTCCTGAAGTGCAATGACAGGCAGAATTCACCAGTGACTTCCCCAGGATCTTCCCCTCTTGCACAAAGAAGAAAACCACTTCCAGACCCCCTGCAAATCCCTCATCTTAGTCTTCCACCTGTCCCTCCCCGTCTGGATCTGATTCAGAAGGGAGTAGCACGGTCACCGTGTGCCAGCCCAACTGGGTCACCAAAGGTAACTGTTACTGAACCATTATTTCTGGATATAAGAATTCTGAGAAATTGCATTTGCTTTTTTCTAAGAAGAGCTTCTTGTTTGCTTTGTAAAGTGGACTGTTTCAAACCTTTCCATGGGTATTGCTTTTTCAGGATTTTGCTGTGCCCAAAAGAACTTTAATTCCTTCTAGTTCAAAGAAACTTTAGATTAGATCCATATTGATGAAGTGTCTTCTTTTTCCATAATACCTTATGTAGTTAAATGTTTCTGGCTGCATGTGCTGGTCAAATATGACTTCAGTTTGTTTGATGATTATATTGTACTTGGTTATGGTCAGAATTTTAAAGATGTTGCAGTAATGGATCAGTTCTGTAACAAACTCTGATTAATAAAAATAAATAGAAGCTAAAGTTTCCTGAAAATAGATTTAAAGGTCATTATCTCATTAAAATTATATGTTTTCCTTTCATGATGATTTATGTTCAATTTCCACAGTGTCCTTACAAGAAAAATACGTACAGATACACTGCTTTCAAAACCTTAAATGGCATATAATAGGACTCAAATTTCAAGGGAAATAATAATGGCTCTATAGCCAAAAAGCTTGTATGCCTTTTTTTGTAAAACTAATGATACTAAAGATTCAATGATTTTTTGAGTGGATAAGCATAAACAAGAACAAATGCTGTTTGCTACCCTCTGTAAGAAGTTGATTGTTTTATTATAATTGCTGAATAGAGACAGGGAGTTAGATTAAAATTTTTCATTTTTATATTATTAATTTAAATTCAAGTTCAGGACATGACTTGAAACCTATGTACTCATAATAATCCAGTTTGAAGTAGCTTGTTTCTTTTGTCAGGTTTTTACTTTAAGGTTGAAAATCAATATCTTTTTAAGATTTTAGTGGCTTATAATTTAGAAGAAAAAATAGAAGTTTGAATAGTTTCTTTAATCTTCTTTCTTAACTTCTTATATTATGCAAAGGAATTATAACACATTGAGGATATACACCAAATATATGCTACATCCATTAAAAACTAGCTTTATAATAGGGTTTTTTTGCAGAGTTCATGGCTTAAAAAAGAAATTAAACCAGGAATAGCATTGATGCTGCTTTAAATTTTTGAAAATGCTTTTTTTACATGAAACTTTTCCTGGAAAAAAAAATTGTGGGGTGCAAGGGAAACAGGATGGGGGCAACAAAGAATAATCTCATATATTAAAAAATTTTATATTTACAGAAAAAAAGATCATTTAGTCCTGCCAAAACTATTCCTTCAGGAAAAAAACCCCACAACTTTTCTATTTTGCTCAAGTTAAAAACTATAATTTATAACTATAAGGTATAATAAAAAATCTGGATCAGGGTATTATTTTCCTGTGTTAACAGTGAAAATAACTATTTTACCTAACTAGCAAGTGAGTTAAACAGTTCTTTATTTAGTTTACTTCCTTTTAATATACATAGGCCTGTAGGTAGAATAACTTTATTTTCAGTTCAAGTCACGTGTTGAGGTAGTGCTTGAAGAATAGTGCTGGGCTAGCCAGTGAAGTGAGAGCAAATGCTGTTCTTCCTAAAAATTTCAGTGACCTCCAATTCTTTAAGTGGTAATAATATGCAGGCTTACCAAAGTCCAAGAAAATTATACATTTACAGGAAAATAATCTTCCCTGTTTTTCTTATGGTAGCTGGAGATAAAACATTTGTAAAGGCCTGGCTCAACAGTTACTTTGTAAATTGCCATTAGTAATTCAGTCATAATGAAGATGTTTTGGTTTTGTCAGATTTGTGCTCAGATTTGTGCAGCTATGAGGTTTTTTTCCTGATAACCTGAGTTTCAGCTTTTTAGTATTAGCATGCATAATTTTAGACCACATTTAACCATTTATGATATAATTCAATTCTTAGAAAGCAAGTATTCTGACAAATGTTGCTTGCAGATAAGCTAATTGCAAGTAAAACTACAAACTAATTAGGCTACTACCTGAAAAACTGGACTGCAGTTCAAACAGATTTGGCACTCTGACATGGCGCATGTCATGTAAAGACTGGAGTCATCCCTAGATATATAATTAAAAATGAAATAATTGTTTCTTCTTCCCCTTGCTCTCTAATCATTGCTTTTTGTGCTCATTTGCTGTCAGCAAGTTATTCCTCTGGGATTTCATGTTATTTGGGGTTTTGGGTTTTTCCAAACACTCCACAGAATTCATTTCAGCAGATGAATAAGTGATTCAGATGATCAAAGCAAACGATACTGGAAAATACTATGGGTCAGATAAAAAATCTGCCTGAGTTAGCTGTCTTTCCTGCTTTCCACTCCTTGCTTGGGTTACTCATGCAGCACCAGAAACGGGGGCACGCTGTCTGAAGGGCCAGGTTGTCTGCTGATGCATTTAACCTCCTGGCAACTACTGCTGTGGTGCCAAGAAAATATCTCACAAACGATGAATCCACACTTGGTCATGAGCAACATTCATGCCTCTGTGTAACTTTCCCTTTTTTGTAACTTCCTGTGTCCTTCAGTCTTCTCCGTGCATGGTGAGGAAACAGGACAAGCCTTTGCCAGCGCCGCCACCTCCCCTGCGAGACCCTCCTCCGCCGCCGCCGGAGCGGCCTCCCCCCGTCCTGCCGGACAGCCGGGCCGCCAGGCACCTGCACCACGCCGAGGGCCTGCCCGCCCGGGAGCAGCCCGTGCCCCTCGAGGCCTGGTGTCCCAGGGACGTGTTCGGGACAAGCCAGCTGGCGGGCTGCCGGGGCGGGGGCGACGCCTCCCCCAAAGCGGGACTGACCGCCGTTGCAAACGTGAACGGGAGGCACGGCCGCGTGAGTTCGGAGCAGGGATTCATGAGGAAGCACAGACGCCACGAGCTGCCTGCAGAAAGTGCCAAGGTATTTCCAGTGAGCTGGCTGCTGAATCCTCAGTTCACGCCCTACTGCGGCATTGTCTTGCATTGGCTAACACACTGTTTATATTGGCCAGTGCTGATTTGTGGTTTCTGATTCTTCTCTGTCGGTGCTTAATAATAAGCTGCTCATAAAGAAGTTATTTGTTTAGTGCTGTAATTTATAAAGCAACAGTACATGAGGGTGTGAATTACAATTTTCACGTAAAACCTTCAAAAAATATCTTTGAGAGAATATTCTAGATTTTCTATATTCTTCTAGCAAATTCTCCACGATAATAATGTATCCCTGTATGCTGTAATAATATAGCATCTCAAGTCCCCTTTGGAACTGTCATATGCCAAAACTGTGTGTGCATTTTCTGATGGAATAGTAGATGATCCAGTTAGCTCTGTTGTAGGTGAGGTAAATTCTGGCATTTAGCAGCTTCAGGCACTTGCAAAGCCGTTTACAGCTGGGCAGGCTTAGCTTTGAAAAGAGATCAAATGGTGATGTCCTAAGAAAAAATTCCTAGTTCTGCTCTAATCAGTTTTATCAAAGCAGCTCAGTAATTTATTCATAGAGGTTATTAACTCAAAGCTCCTCTCTTTGTTTTTTTGAAGGCCACACAGCTTGTGCAAGACTACATAGCTCTTGCTTAGACTGATGGATTTGTGGTTAAGCCATGGTAGTTAGAAATAATTTTTTTCATCTATTTGCTTTTCCCAAGACCACAAGCTACTTAACCTTTCTATCTCCAGTTAATTTTTTTTGTGTGTGTGTGTATGTGTATGGCAAGTATCTTCCCGTATGTATATATAGATGGAGGTTTTAGTTATTTTCGAAATACGTTTCTGAAATTGAATTACTGTCGATAAGGGGTGCTGACATATGTGATGAAAGGTACTTGAGTCATCTGTGATGATCTAATTATTATTATATAGTGCTTTTCTCAGCATTGAGGCAAAGCACCAAAATTTTACTCAGAACTAGGCTGTTGTTTAAATGCTGCAGGTTTTCTGTTGATTTTAAAAGGATACTGGATTTATATCTTCAACTGTACCTTCATGTAGCATTCTTGTGGTCTAGCACAATGCTGAAGGTGATGGAATGAATACTTCTCAAATTAGAATACCAAGTCAGTGTTGAAGTGTAGTCTGGAGGAGTTACATATATAGATCTTTAACCAGGTATTACTTGAGCTGTCATCTTCAGGTTGTAGATCTGAACTATTTGATTAGAGGAAGGAACCCTGAATTACCATCTCAGGCTGTATTTACATTCATGAGGGAAACGTAGAATGAATTTTCTTCCCTGATTCATATATCAGTTGTAATATAAACTTTTTGCTATTGATAGAAGCCAAGAATTGGAAGGACAATCCTGTGGGTAGAAGATGGATTCTGGCAGGCGCTATCACCATTTTAATGATTAATATGTTTAGCATGATATACCCATTGCTTTGCCATTACACTTCATCTCTCTCACTTTGCAATCTTGGAATCTTCATTTTCCCCCAAGCAGTTCGGCTGTAACTGAGTGTCTGTCTAGTAACTGTTGTGTGAAGCTTCTTCTTTTGGTGAAGTTTTAAACTAACGTGTTCTAGAGCTCCAAAGTGGGGTGAAACAGGCCTCAGAGTCACTTCAGAGACAGCTCTGTGCTATGAGCTCCTTGGAAAGCCTTTACCCACAGGCTTCTCAAGGTCAATTGTGTAATACCTAGTTGATGAATATTCATGGTGATAGAAGGAGATATTCATTGTAATATTTGTGTGACTTTTAGGTTTTTTCAAATGGTCACCTGGTAAATGAAGACTATGATGTCCCTCCACGGCTTTCACCCCCTCTTCCAGCTGGCTCTGTCATCCCTAGTATAAAGTAAGTTAACTTTATCTATAAAAGAAAAGTGCTAGTTAATGTTAGGTAATAGCACTATCTGGTGCTAAAATTAAAAATGGGAAAAATAAAGAAATTAACCAGTATAACTTGATATGCTTTCCATGAATTTTAATGTTCCTCGACAAAGGAAACGTAAATGGTATTGATTTAGTGGGAACAGTCCTAATGTTAATTGGACACAGCATGTTTGTATAGGGAGAGAGGGTAAATTGTGGCAGGTCTTGCTCACAGGAATTTGGCAGTGAGAGCAGATACTGTCTGGTTTGGCTTCTATTACTACAGGACAAGTGTGGTCAGAGCTATTTGTCACAGGAGATGACAGATTCTAGGGAAAGTGCTAGGGCTAACAAATGTGTTCTGTCACTGTTCTGCCCCTAATCTAGTCAGGCTTTCTGGGCTTTCAGTACATGGAGCTTTATCCAGGGTTCACACTATCATCTCTTACTTGTTGTGGGTAAAAAACAAGCAACCAAAACCAAGCCATTTTATATAATTTTAAATATGATCAACCTTTCTGAGTTCCAGAACATCACAAGATTAGTCATTTCAAGTGCAGACTACTGTTAGTCTTCCAGTAAAATGACTGTTTATGTTTCAAATAAAAATGTTGCTGTCATAGCAAGTATCTTCAAACTCTGAATGACACAGGATTTTGTACAGAACAAGATATATTTAAAGTTGAAAGCTTGGAAGTCCTGTAATGTGGTCTGTCCTTGTTTTGTGTTCTCATAAGGAAATTGGAGCGTATCACAATAATGCTATTCTACGACTTCTTTCCAATGTTCTGCTTGTGATTCTAGCTGTTAAATAATATAATTGGACAGTCAGTTCATATTAGTCCTGAGAACTTTCTCATTCCATTTTTGTGTTCAGTTAGCTTTAATATAGAAGACAAATATATTTCAGCATTTTATTAATGTGCTGGGTTTTTTCTCACCAAGCACTACAATAAAGGTGCAGTGGAGCATCGATATTTTTATTTAGAAGCCTGTTTTCAGGTGAAGTTCTCTGTGCCTATTTTCAGTTCAGAACAAAATTTTAGCGTGTTATCCAGACGTAATTAAATGTTGGAATGTAACCTGATGGAGGTAGGGTCTCAGAGGAGTACCAGTTGAATACCTCATGTAATCAGTTCCCTTCTAGTCTACTTGTTTCCTAACACAGTGAAAAGAGAGGAATATTCTTATTTCTGTATTTCATAGCATGGAAAAACATCCTGCTTCATGAGAATCCCATTTTTTCACTCAGATACTTGCAGATGTAGCCTAGAACCAAAGTACAATGTATACACGGAGCACTGGAAAGTCCACACAATATTGTAATAAGAGGTACAGGCACAAAATCCTTGTCAGGCCAGTCCAAAGCTAGAATATGTGACTTCTGCTTGGTCAAAAGAAATTATTTTATTAACCAAAGATTTCTGAATAGAATACTGATGAATTCCAGGAAGAAGGAAAAACCTTCATTTGTGAAAACCAAACTCCATTGATTTTTGAGGAAAAAATTAACTTTGGTTTCTGTTTTGGCTTTGTACTTATACCTTTTAAAAATTGCACAGGCAATTTTAGATTTTGATTTTTAAAACATTAAATTATCAATACATAACATTAGGAGTAAGAAATTCAAATTATCTAATTACTAAAATATCACATGGAATGACTATTAAAAATTGATCATTGTATGTTCTTTCTTTAAACACTAATATGTATATTTCCAATTTATTTTAAATTAAGTTGTTGTTACCACTAGGAAATATGCCAGTAATCTATAATATTGTGTGACAATATGTAGGTGGAAAAACTGGGGAGGAAGGGGAAGAAAATCTTTAAAAACAGCATTTTCCACCAACCACAACAATTGCTTTCCAAAAATGTAACTCAAATAATATCTAGCATGATTTATTTGGAAACATCAGAGAGAGCATTTTTATAGTCTATTTTTCCTCCTGTTGAATTGACTGCGCTCAGCACTCATAAATGTTGAACTGTACTTGATTCAAAATACTGTGCTTTTCACAACTGTGCTACTCCAATTAATCTGAGCAAGTTGCTTATTTTCATGCTCTCCGGTCTGTGCAGTGTGGTGGATTGAGTGCTGGGTTGTTTCATATAGCTCCAAGGCACTCTATTCTTTCTAATTGTTATAATCACTCTGTTATTCCAAACATTTGACTGAAGGATACATTGATAATGTATGAAATGTCTTATTCTAAATAACAAGGAGGCAAAATGACTCTTATTTGAAATTTCACAATTCTAAAATGTTCCTACTTAAATTGTTTAATCAGCTTTTACTGAATATAATGTTACAAATATGATTTTTTTTTTTTCTTAACAAGCTACATCAATAGGAAATCACAGGAGGTTTTTGTTGGGTTTTTTTATTTTTCCTGGAAACAGTGCTGGTATATTTTTGTTTTACTAAAGGAGTTACTGTAAACTGTACCTCATTAATGAAATACTGGACTCGTACTGAACATCTGGTTTTTATTTTCCACTCAGCCCCTATGTTTTTGACTAAACATGTAAAAATAATTATTTTTCATTGGACTTCTGTAATTATGTCAGACTTTTTTAGCAGTTTTGATCAAGTTGCTGTTTTATTCCTGAAAAGATATCTATAACTCTTATGTCAAAGATACAGAGTGATTCTTCCCCAAAACTTCAAAATTTTTCAAGTTACATAGTGTTTGTTTCATTCCAGTGAGTAGCTCCCATTTTGCTACATCAGTAGCAGACTCTTTGTCTCCAAAGTACCATAAACCACAGCGATATTTTGCATGAGGAAGTGTCCATTTTTGAGTATGTAATGATGCATCCAATTCCAAGCGCCTTTTGTAGTCTGTGAATATATTAAGAATATTTAGTTGCCTTGAGGTAGTTGAGGGAAAAGTAGCACCAAAAGGTGTTTCTCCTCTTGCTGTCTGTCCCATCTTGCTAACAACATTTTGAAGGTGAAGTGATAGTCCCATTAAGGCCAACTGTGGCTTGGAATTCCTGTCTCCCTTGAGATCAGCCTTTGGCCTGGCGTTTCTTGGTGACAGAAGGAGCAGGGCTTAGGGGCACGTTCCAGACATGTGAGAGGACACAGTGTGTCCTTACTCAAGCTTGACAGTCCAGTGAAAGCCTGAATGTCCTCTGCAAGGAGGACATTGTAAGCCCTGCTAAACAACCTTTTGTCCTGAATTAATTATTCAATGCTTTTGATAAGTGCAAACAGGCTGAGTCTTGCAAGTGCCTATTTGGTACTATAATTCTTTGTAATTCTCTGCTATGTTGTGCTTGCTTAAAGTAGCTGTTTAACTCTTAGAAGAGCAGCTGTCCTTTGCTCTATGCATTCCCAGTGACAAAAAGTCAGTCACCTTACAAGTATGTTTGTGATGGTGCTTTTGTTTCCTTATATGTAGCAGATGTATGAAGGATGTTTGGGCTAAAGAAAAGTATTTTCAGTACTATCTGAGGTCAAGTACCTAACAGCTGAAGATAAACCATTATTTTTCTAATCTCCTTAGGTGCCCTGGTCCTTCAGCAAATTCTCTGTCTGATAAATCAAGGGAACACCCGGATGATGATGATGAATACAAAATTCCTTCTTCACATCCTGTAATACTGAGCTCACAGCCGCCTCATGGTCATAATATAAAACCTCTTGCTCGGTAAGGTGATACAGCAGCCTTGAAAATTTTGTTTTTTTACAAACCTCTGCTTTTTCCAAAATTAACTGGATTCAGTGTCTGTAATGATGATTAAGCTTGCCTGCCTCCTAAGCTTGGATTACCCATGCTTCTGTTTCATTTAGCCACTGCCACAGATATAAACCTATGAAGTTCATATCATTGAATCTCTCTTATGTCAGAACTGGATATTTTTTTGCTTTTGGATACCATTTCTGCAGTTGGGTTTTTTTTATCTCTTACATTGAGGTTTTCAAAACTGACCAGGAGATACAACCCCTAAAACTCTTTCCAATTTAATTTTAAGGGGAATTGTGTGACTGAAATTTCCAGTCAGCTTTGAAATTCTTAGCCTTTCACATTTTATATAATTCAATTTAAAAGCAATGCAGTATTGAAAAGTACATGAACTGGCAGCTGTATGTGCATACTTTGATTCCTTTTTTTTTTTCCCAATGTATAGTATGTCTTTTTAGCTTTTTGAGCCCGTTTGGCAGTATATTTGTGCTTCTCAGAAAGAGAACCTTTTTTAAATACAGGTGGAATATGTCTCCTTAGCTTTAAATATATTCTGAAACAATACCTCCAAACTTCCACTGTTCTGAATTACTAATGGGTTATGACTAGGAGATTTGGAGCAAGGGACGTGGCAACTGAAGGCTGTGACATTCCTGCTGAACTTTGCCCCTTTAAAAGATATGAATGGCTGGAATTAAAACAATAAGTCTGGAGTGGTTGTTGGGGAAAGGGAAAAATGTTTTACTGGTCTTGTAGGTCACAAGTATGATACTGCAATCAAGTATTGGTCTAAAAAATTTAGTGATTAAAAAAGTCTGTCACGTATTGCCATTTTTTCCCTCTCTCTGTTGGAATGTGATGTTGAGGACCCACCATCAATAAAGCTCAACATGTCTCTCACCCCAAAATTAGCCAATAATGATTTTTAGACCTTTTAAGTCATAATTTAAAACAGGTAGAAAAAAAGCTCATAAAATGATCATTCTTTGATCATATTATGAGCTTTTTTTCTACCTGTTTTAAGTTCTTTCTTAGAAATCCTGATCCAGGATTCACTGCATAGACGTGAATACTGTGCAGTTGCCAAAGCTTAATGAATTTAAGGACTTAAATTTTTATCTACTGTATGAGACTTAAAAAAAAAAAAAATCAATGATAAATAAAACTATATTGGCTGAGCAAGAAAAATGGAAAGCAAGAAGAAAAAAATTCCAAGGTCCTAATCCTTTTTTCCTATGCCATTTTAATGGGATTGTGTTGTACTTTTGTATGGGAATGATGCACATAGATTCAAACTGAAAGGTTCTTGAGAAAATAAGCAGCTGGAGAAATAGAATCTTACAATTTTTATTTTACAGAAAAAAATAATTGAGTGCCTTCAGTTGGCTGGTACAGTATTTTACCAGACCCTTGGAATTACTAATGGAGGCTATAGATAGAAAGATCATTTCCAAGTTTTCTCCAGTTTTACTGTGCGTGTGGTGGAGTTTTTTTACGTGAATTCAGGACTTGCTACAAATAAAATGCCTCGGTTTGCTATTGAAGTTGCTCCATGATTAAAACCACCAACTCCTCTTATTATACATTCTGATAAAAAATTTAACTCAAACCATTCTCCTAGGCATTAAAAAAAATAGTCTGGTGTTTCACATGCTTAAAAGGTCGTCTTTTAGCTAATGTTACTGCTTAGATGTGAAAGCTGAGATAAAGTTTTCAAGAAGGAATCTGTTTCCTGGTTGATGTTGTGTTCTTTTAATGCATTTCATTAAGTAACATGGGAGGGATGTTTTGTTTCAATGAAACTTGTCTTCTCATTATTGTTCATCAGAACTGTTACAAACTTTTTTTTTTAATGTTATAAATTTTTAGTACATTTCAGTTCTTTCCCCTAGTGCCACTTTCTCTTATCTCTTTCCAAAGTGTTAGTCCCTAACTTCTTGGATAATACTTGGAGTTTTCAGTAAGCTAAAGAGCTTAAAAATTTTGTCAGAATGTTTTGTAGTTTAGAATTATGTAATTGTTCCTTCCTACTCCCAAATTGGTGTTACCTTTTCTCTCTTTTACATGTAGATATGGCAGTGCTAAAAATATCTCAAGAATAATACAAAAAATGATTCACAGTCTTACTCTCTGGCAGATCATTGCATTGTCTGGTTTGTTACTGCTGAACGTCAGTTCAGGAATAAGAAAA
>VYZP01049039.1:356-12330 GCA_013400635.1 Hypocryptadius cinnamomeus | reverse complement strand
AAAAAAAAAAAAAAAAAAAAAAAAGAGGAATGGGAACACCTAGAAAAAGAATCCCTAGAAACAGTACTGAAGCAGCTATTCATAATTAATTATTGTGTTCACCTAGATGCTGACAGGACACAAAACAAATGAAGTGGAAAAGCTGCTTCTCCTAGAACTAGGGTACAATATATCTTAATACTTAGGAACAAGAAATTCAAAAGTGGGAGGACTGCAACAGAGTGAAGAGCTGACAAACACAGTCATGAATGAGAAAGCCTGCATTGGTAATCATGAGATAAGTGAGGAAACTGACTGTGAGGTGAGGAACCAGGAGGCTTTCTGTAAGGTGAGATACTTGGCCAGGACTGTTGTGACACCCTTACCATTCAGGTGATAATCTAGAGTAAACCTTCCCCATCTATCATGTGCCTTTGCAGGTTTTGAAAGAAGAACTGACATCGCAGACAAATTTTCAAATATGTAAATACAGGCAAATAAATAAAAGAAAAGCTGATTACAGAAAAACACCTGATAGCTTTTGTCTGAGATTCAAGTTAAAAGGTATAAATTATTCCCATAGCATGATTGCACAATAAAGTAAAAAAACTCCTCAAGGAGAATGTTATATATTTCATTTATTATACATCACTCTTATGTTTACAGCGGAAATACATCTTTCCTTGGGGACTGTACCATCATTTATTTTAAATCAATGTTTAAAATTAAATGGTAATCCTCAAGAGAGTGAAGACTCTTCAGTTACCAGCTCTTCCAATTCAAAATCTTTCTTTCATGTTTCTATTTAATACTCAATCCAGGGTTTGAAATTAATTAAAAGATATCCTTTCTCTAATCTTTTGATTATTAGCTTCAAAGTTGTTTTTTAATTTTTTTTCTTTTTCTTTCTTTTTTTTTTTCAAAAAAAAAATTATAACTTCATCTTTTAGCTGTTATATTGGGTTTGTGTGGCCAGGTATTGGTATACTGGCAGAACTACAGGGGTAGCTACAGGGCTTCTGTGAGAAGCTGCCAGAAGGTTCCCCTGTATTTGATGGAGCCAATGCCAGCTGGCTCCGAGACCAACCTGCTGCTGGCCAAGGCCGAGACCATCAGTGCCGCTGGTGGTGCCTCTGCATTTGAGGGGAGGGGAAAGTTACTGTGCAACAGCATTCAGAGAAGAGGGGACTGAGAATACATGAGAACAACAGCCCTGCCCACACCAAATTGAGGGAAGGAGGCGACAAGGTGCTCCAGGTGCCAGAGCAGTGTTTTCCCTGCAGCCTGTGGTGGGGACACCATGGTGGGTCAGGCATGCAGCCCATGGAGGTCCATGATGGAGTAGATATCCCCATCTGCAGCCTGTGGAGGACCCCAGTTCCAGCACAGGTGGATGCCTAAAGGAAGCTATGGCTCCGTGGGAAGCCCACGTTGAAGCAGACTCCTAGTGGGACCTGTGACCCCGTGGAGAGAAGAGCCCACCCTGCAGCAGGTTTGCTGGCAGAACTTTGTCCCCTGTGGAGTATCCACACTGCAGCAGTTTGTTCCTGAAGGACTGCACCCTGTGGAAAGGGACCCATGCTGGTGGTGTTCATGATGAACTGCAGCCTCTGGGGAGGACTCACATTGGAAAAGCTTATGGAATTGCCTTCTGTGGGAGGGACCCCACAGTGGAGCAGGAGAAGAACGTGAGGAGTCCTTCCTTCTGAGAAGAAGGAGCAGCAGAGCCAATATGTGATGAACTGACAGCAGCTCCCATTCCCTGTGCTACTGGGGGAAGAGAACACCTAGGGGTAAGGTGAGCCAGGGGAGATGGGAGGGGTGAGGGGACAGTGGGATTAAGATTTGGGTTTATTTTTCATTATCTTATTCTGATTGGCTAATTAATAAATTAAACTAATTCCCCTAAGTTGAGTCCATTTTGCCCTTGATGGTACCTGGTGAAGGATTTCTCCTTGTCCTTATCTTGACCCATGAGCCTTTTGTAGTATTTGCTCTCCCCTGTCCTCTTCCCTGAAGAGGAGTGTGATAGAGTGGCTTTGGTGTGTACCTGGCATCTAGTCAGGGACAACCCACCAGAGTAGTATATTCAAATTGTTATTAAATGTACAAATTGCATTATCTTCTGACGAATAATTGAAAGAGAAGGGTTTGGTGGGGGAAAAGTATAGGTTCTTGCTTAGGAACAGTCGCTAGTAACTAGTTTATTTTTGGTGTTAATTGTAGTTTCCCTCTATTAAAATCAAATATAAGAAGAAACTGTCAAAAGGATGCCATGTTTAATGTCACTCAGTGACTTTTGCTGCATCTTGGGACACAGATTTGCCACATGATGTTCAACAACCATTTCACTGTGGAAGGTACCTTTTTCTCAAGATACAAACTGAGTACAAGCTGAGTACCGCACTGTGGGGGAATGCAACCACCCCCTCACAGTTTGCAGAGGTCGGGTCTGGCCTACATATGGAGCCAGGAAATCTGCACTACAAATATTTGTCATCTATTCATGTTTTCATCTCCTATTAGCATCCTGACCCTCTCATAGCATGCTTGACCTGGTGTTTTCTTGCATGAGTTACATGGGAGAAATACAGGACTTCAGCAGCTTGAACTAGCAATGCAATGCATTTCATCACCTTCACAGAAGATTTTGAAAAGAAAAGAAGAAATAAGATTCATAGCTGATGAAAATATATTCAAAATCAGTGGACCCATAAACACATCTGTGTTCTAGATCGTTTCAGCTTTGACATTTTCACAGGCTCTGGTCTGTAGAGAAGTAGCCTTGAAGTACTAATAACCCCAAACTCAGCTTCATGCTGCCCCACTCATGCATTCATAAGGTCTCACTGTCATTCAAGGGGTCCACAAGGACACTCATCTTTGATTGCAGAAGTAGAGATCTACTGAATATTGTCTCCACAGGATTAGTAAAAACACACCCCCTCTACTCAAATATGGATTTAAACCCTGCACCAGAGCTCTCGGCTGAAAAGGTAACTCAAACATACATGGCATCTTACTGTGGGCTCAGCCTCTCATTTGGATAGGGTTTCCCTAGGATCATAGCTCTTCCTAGACATAGCTACCTCTAAACAGCTCTACAGCTAGCAATGTGGACTGAGAAGTACAGATGTTGGAAATCTTCATTCCAAAAACCTACTTTGAGCCTGCTCCTGAATTTTGTGGGAGGCATTGTCAGTGTACACCTTTCTTTATAAAGACAAAGTGAGCAGAGAGTGTGCCTGCAGGAAAGCAGGTATTTTCTGAAGGAAAGGGAGGAAAAAAGCCATGCAACAGTACAAGAGTCTGCTAATGAGGTCACACTTCACTCAGTGCAAAGGGAAATACAATTTTCTGATACTTAAAGAAAATTGTTAATATAATAAGACTTTTATCAAAGATTAGTTTGAAATGGAAGTTGCTAATAAGAGGATAGAAAGTAACTAGAACAGTAAGGGAAAGGTATCGTAACAGCAACTTTCACATAATTTGAAGACTTTTGTTCTTTCATGTCACATTAGTGACTTTCATATACCTTTTTGCAATTTTCATATGGTATTAGTGGCATTTGCGTCTTAGGAGCAACTTTTCATATATGCTCTCCGAGAGACTTTTGGCATGTGCTGGCAGCTTTCATATTTTATTTAGGATTTTAACTTACTGTCAGATGTTCCACTCCACAAAGATGAAAAGGAAGTCATTGATGCTGCATTTCTTAAACTTCTTAATAACAGGGTAGATAACAATAGCTGCAGTTCGAGGAAAATAAAATCCCACACCTTTGCTGCATTTTGGGGAGCAGCCTGTGTGTGTCCCTGAAACCCACAGCTATGCAAATGGAAAATTATATTTTATGGTTAATTAAAATTTCTGGGAAGGTGGCCCCTGAAGCTCTCCCAGAAAATAAATAGAAAAGGAATCAGAAAGTTGGTTGTTTTTCTCCCTTGAGCAGACTATTCATCCCACTGTAAGACCGTGGAGGGAATGAATGATGGAATATTTGACTGATGTAATTTATGGTGCTCCATATGACAGCCTATTTCAGAGTGCTTGAGGTTTTTACAGTCTCTGGTAGTAGTACCTGCTGCTGAAACAAGAGATTACTCTCCTTGGACAGACAGTAATTTAATAGTACAACTGTGTAGCTAGCCACCTCCTACTGTATTTCACCACCCACTCCAGTCAGCTTTTGATAGATAGGCCTCAGCACTTGGAATATGAAGCACTATGTATCCTGCTCGCAGTCTTAGGAGATACATCAAGGGTGAAAAACTGGAAAGAAAATAAATAAATAAAACTATTAACAAAGTCAAGTAAGCGCTGGTTCCCAGTTCTGTTGTTTTTACTGGAACTGTACACTGAAAGGATGAAGTGTCCACTGTATACTAGATGCTGCTAGCTTTTCAGGCATATGGTCAGCACTGGCAAGGTTTCTGGTCTTGGTTGTTTGTTTCTTTGTTTTGAATATTTGACCACAAAATTATCTCAGTTCTCAATAAAGTTACATTTTAAGAATTGATCTAAAAATACTGTGCCTTTTCACTAATATATAAAATGCTGCTTCCTCTGTGTATAAAAGCAAAATGGATTGGAATCTGTCAGGTTAAAAAAAGGAAATTTTTTTCTCCAAGGGCCACAGTCCCAAATTGCGGCTCTCAAACTCCGATGCACTGACAGCCATTCAGTGTGTCTCCCCTAGTCTGTGTAGCAAGGTGGTCAGTGTCCTCACTACAGAAGACTGTAGAAAGGTTTTACTTCCAGGGCTGGAGGTATCAGCTGAACAGTGGGGTTTCCCTGCTGTACTTGGGGTGGCTGAATGGGACTTGCATCATCTTTTCAGACACCTTGCCAGAGGGTGAAACCAATGGTGGACTGTATTTAAGGTGCTGGGCAGAGCCTGGCCAGGCTTAGGGAGTAGCTATGTGCCAAGGAGTGTCAGGTAATCTGGAGGTGCCTCCAACGGCTGTTCACAACTAATTTCTCCATTTCTCCTCTCTTCCTTCTCTCCAGAGAGGCTCAGGGCTGAGGTCCTGCAAAAGTGTGGCAGTGGGAGCAGTAACAACTCTACTGGATCACTTGTCTCTTCCACTCAAAAGGTTTCAAAGCCCATAACTCCAAGCTACAAGCAAGATCATGGCACTGTTGGAGACATGCCATTGTACAGGTGAAAATCTTTGAATTACCCAGATAATGGAAAAAAGAGGAGCCTCTGTAATTGCAGCTATGACATGGCAAGGAAAATGCCTGTCCTGGTCCCCGTTGGAATAACTGCCCCAAATGATTTAAAGAGCCTGTGGAATTTTCCCAACTATTGAGTCCAGCATCAGCTAAATGGTGACTTTGTAAATGTCCATCTTCCCCGTCCTGGCCAGAGAAAGCTTTCATTGGGACAGCTAATATATAATCCCCCATCTCTCAGTCTGTTTTACACCATTTAGGCATGTAAGGTACTTGTACCCTGTTTCCTAGGACCATCAGTTCTGAGCCTCGTGACTGAAGGCAAACCAGTTGTAAGTGGAATGGTCATTTGCCTGATGAAAAACTTCACTCTTCCTGGCTGTGCTAATAGCAAATACACTTCTCTCTGACTACTACTTCATGTTCCTTTTTCACTTCTTGAAACTACTTAATTCTAGCCTTTCCAGCCACACTATAGGGAAAAAAAAAAGGCTTTTAGAATAGCCAGGGGAGTTCTCCCAGTGCAAATAGTCCCATGAATATTTATTCATGGTAGGATTTGCTTTGCTTTTTGTGAGCATTTCTGTGAATAAATTCTTACTCTAGATCTAACTAGATATTTGTGATTTAGGAAAAAGCCATGTAAATCAATGGATTTTATTTGCAAGAGTCTCTGTGAATCCTTCCTCTCCCTTCTCTTTCCCCTCCTTCTCCCACTTTAAATTTGTCTCTTGGCTCCATATTCAAAAGGAAAGGAACAAATATTCTTTTTTGACCTCTTGCACACACACATATCAGCAATTGATTAAGAATGGGACAGGTCAGAGTAAAAAAATCTTGGACAGCTGCCGGTGTAATTTGCTCCTAATATGGAGAAGAAGGAACATCCAGCAACATTTATTCTCTGAGGATGCCATCCAGCATCTGCCAATCACTTCTGCAAGGATCTGAGTGCTTGCGGGCCCCACTGAACTCAGGTGGACTGAAGGGTTCCCACGTGTGCTCAGCAGCTTGCAGAATCAATCCTTTGGTGCGTGGCTGCAGAGCACAGCTCGGTTCTGGGGAGGCTGCGCTCTCAAACAATCCTCACTGAATAAAATCTGGGTTAAGTCTTCAGCCTTCTGCGGTCATGGTGCTGTGATGTCCTTACGCAGGGAACCGGCTTTAGGCTAAGAAGAGCACACCGAGCACCTAATCTAGGCACAAGGCAAACCAGGAGCTTTCCTTCACAGGCTCCCTCTCTGCTTATTAGAGGTGTGTACGGCCTCAGTGCTGCAGCCACTGGAGCTGGCAAGTGTGCTGCAAGATTTCTGCTAATAAAGCCCCTGCTGCAATTCCGAGTCCTTGGATCCTGTTCACAATTTCCCAAAAGGTTTTTTTCACTTTCCCTTGGTCCAACCAACCCATGTTATGTCTGGTAGTGCATCTCCCAGTGGTGTTACTTTCCAGAAGCCTAGGTTTTCCACGTTCCCTTTTTGCCCTTTCCAGCCCGTATCCTGCTTTTCATTACTGCTCTCCTCTCAGATGCCCTTGAACACTCAGAAGACTTTTAAATTCGCTTTTGCCTCCCTAATCCACCACTCTTTTCACCTCCATGTAAACGTGGTCTTAAATACCCCTTCTTGTGCCCCTGCCCCTGATTTCCAGGTTTCTAATCACTGTATTTTCTTTGTTTCTTTTGCAACTCTTAAAGAAACAAAGTCCAGGCCCAAATGCTCTTTCTCCTGCCTTCAACTCTCCATCTTCTGCCTTCTGCCTGCAGGGAAGAACCCCAGAATTGTGTTGATGCCATATTTTCAATATCAGATTCACTTTTACTTCAGGACAGAACTAATAAAAGTGCAGATTTGAAACAATTTAAACTTGATCTGTTTAATTACTGAATTCTAACAGAGCCTTTTGGATTCAGACTATCCTGTTCAAAGAGTGTTCTCTGGAACACTCTCTAGCAATTTTAAGAGAGATCAAATGCCATTCTCTGAGAGTAATGTCCTTGCTGCAGATTTTCACTTTTTATTTTAGATCACCTTTCCCCTCAAAAAAACTCTGCTTATTCACACAATTAATAGTTTTGAAAACTGAACCCTGTTCAGTTAGCCACAGGGCAGGCTTGCTGCAGGCACCAGCAAAACAATAAATGCCTTCTATTTCCTGACCAGCAGCTCTTGAGTCTGGCTTGACATGATAAACACCAGGGTCTAGATGGCAAGTCATATCTCCTAAATTTGCCCTGCCTCAGCAAACAGATAACATTTGTGCTAGACTTACATGTTTTAAATTCTTTTTTCACTGTGCTAACTACGTTCTTCCATAAGATCCCTAAGGAGCAGGGATTTTTCATCTCACCTGGATGTCCTTGAGAGAGGATGCAAATTTGACCGGGCCAAATTCAGCATGGCAGTCCAACAAGAAAAAGTCTTGTTTGTGGCATCAAGATGGCACCGGTTTCTCAACACTAGGCCCCCTATTTTCATATTCTTAAATGGGATTTCAAGGTGAAATGCCACCCTCTACTCATGTCACCACTTCTGATCAGCGTACAAGCCCCACAGGCTGGGTCTTAACTGCTGATTATAGGCAAGGATTGAGGCTGGGTATTAACTGTGTGAAGTGACACCCAAGTAGCAATGAGAAAAATATTCATGTGAATTATATGAATATTTGTGGCATGTCATATTCCATGACAGCCATTTGAGCTTGGGAATGCTGTAATGGGCTGCGACATGATGTCACTGACTCTGCTTTTGTTTTACCAGGGAAACACTACCCTATTGGCCAGAAACATAAATACAATGTTAGGAAATGCCTTTTGATCCTATCTACCTCCATTTTAGCGTGTTAGCAATTTCCTCGAAGTTCTCTATTCTGAAATTAATTTGAAATCCTTTCTGTAATAGACTGTACAGTGATAATTCCTAGTGTTCTGAATAATATACATTGACATCGGATGTTGCTGCTTATTATTTCTTTTATGATAAAAATACATATTAAAAAATTTGATATCTTCTTTCTTGTTAATTCAAATACAGAGAAATAAAATTTAGAAAACATCCATAAATTTTAGAAGCCATCCACTTATTCTGAAAAAAATTGAGCCTCTCAGATTATCTGCCAATTATCCTTCCTTATTTCCGTCTCCTGCAATCTCTCCTGTACCTGCTTTCTGCTACCAGTTCAGGCAAGACAGGAAAGCCCAATAAAATACTTCTAGGGTGTTTGAAGCAATATGCTGTTAGAAGGTTCACAGTATCTGCACGTCTTCAGCTTCTGAGACTTTCTAAATCCTGCTAGTAAATCTTGGTTCTCATTCTTGTGTATATTTTTAACCCCCCAAGTTTAAAGAGCAAAATATTTTTTTTCTTTATTATTACAAGGACAAAGAGAACTGCATAAAATCCTCAAGGAGCAGCTGCTCTGCAAGGACATTATGAGTGTCCATGGTGCTGCTGCAGCATGAGCATCTGTCACTCAAGAAAATGTCATCTTGCCCAACCAAATCCCTTGTGTAGTCAGAGTGGAGAAAGCACTTGTTTAGAAAGGTTTATGGGCTGACGTCTGTATGAATGAGTAACATCTGGGCCAGGATGGGCAGGATACACATTCCTCTTTGACCAAGCCACTGCATCTTAATAGCAAAAGGTGTGCTTTAACTGAAAGGAAAACAAATGTCACCACTTCCACATTCTTAAATCACATTATTTTCTAAATCTCAGTTGGAAATAAATCCAACTTTCACAAAAAAGCATCGATAATCTTTAGGCATCATGGTTTATCATTTGCAATAAAACCACAGCAGGTATTTGAGACAAATATCATGTTATTTTTCTTGGACGTGTTAATCAAGTCAGCTCTTCAGGAAAAAAAACCAACCTTGCCAATTAAAAACAATAGCTTGCACAGAAATGGGAGCTGAATAAGGCTTTCATTTGTGTGTGGAAACAAAAACACTAGATTCAGGAATTACTTATGATATCAAGTTATAATATGTGCCTAACTGTCAGACTATAAAGCACAAATATTATTAGATCATATGAAAATTATGGGTGTTACAGAATGAAGATTTTTTAATTTTAAATGGCTTGAAAAAATCTCACCAGTGCAAGTCTAATACTCATATAAATCTACTGATTTTACCATTGTAAATCAAATTCTACCTCCTTAAGTAGGACTAATCAGCACTAATTAAGGAAGTTTTCTTATTTTGCTTTCACGTTTAAAGATTACCTTTTCAATCCTTATTATATATACAGCAGTTGCTTTGCTAGCATGTGCCACTGTAAGTTAAAAAGTACTCAGCAGAGTGATTTGTCTGTTTCATATTTTGGCTTTGTTGTTGAAAATTCTTCATTTGCTTTTGCTTTGAAGTGCAGAGCAGCACCCTTTCACTCACCCATCCTTTTTTTGAAGGCAAAATGTAAATCACAAGAATTTATTTTCTTTGTTAACAAACATTTCTTCATGGGCTTTTTATCACCTTTAGATATAACTTTTAAAAAGATACAAATTAAATCAGGCTTTTATCAGTTTTCCCAGAGGAATTTCACCTTCATTTGCAGAGACAATGTTATGCTTTTCTCCATTCTTTCAAAAAATTAACAGAAAAATTGAAAATGGGGATAAGACTGATTGCTAGATCACTAGCTGAAGATCTAATAGATCTGTTGATGCTTCTGTACTTGAAGATGTGTCAAGGTGGCACATGTATACCTGGATATATGTGTGACACTCTCCATACACCACACGTACGGATACAGAACACTTTTGCCCCGAGAAGTCTTTCACTTTAAAATAAACCCCATACTTTTCACCAAAAGTTTTTGCAATTCCATGCTAAAGATTGTGAGGTGCTTTTTCTGCAGAGCTCTGATCAGCAGATTTGATATATGGGTATAGATCAATTTTTTCTTATGGCAAATCTATATGTTATTCTACTTCTTCATTTGGTACTATTTGCTGAGTGGCTGTTACTTGGGAGCAAAGGTCAGTATCTTGCTGTTGGAGCAGCCGAGTAATCTTTTACTCCTCATAAGGGTAGTCAGAGATATTAAATCACAGTTGACGTACCTGAAGCACAGCAACTTCATCCATATTTTATCTGCTGTAAATTTAATACCACAGCACTTTTTAGGGTGATGTATTTATTAACTGGCTGTGGATGAGCAGTACAGAAATTCAGTTTGTTCAGGAAAATAAAATGAAGACACTCTGACAAGTTTATGAAGTAAGCACAATAGCTATTTATTACTTTTTAAACATGCAGTGCACCTAAATGTTTTTAGCAGTGTTTGCCCAAATAAATGAATAAAGCTTCCCAAATCATCTCTGTTTACTTTTCTTTTGAATTTTAATAAAGTTTTTGCCTTATTTTAAAAGCACATGCTAGCTTCCTTCATAATAAAATGCATTCTTTATGGAAATAAATATAGCTAAGTGTTCAGATAAGCTGGAGAGGGGCATTGTGGGAAGAGAAACAAATCATTCACAGCATACTGTATATTAATCCCATCTTTTCCATTTTTGGTTCTAATTTATTTTGTTCTTTGCATTCTACTACCACCAAAATAAATGAAGCCATGAATACAATAAGTTTTTAAATGCGAGTACCCGCCTTCTACTGGCTCCTATTGCATTTGAATAGCACTTATTATTTTTATTCAGTGTTACTCTTTGTATTTCTCATGGTAAATAACTCACATGACTTTTTCTTTTCTTGTAACCAAGATATCCTTATGTTTTCATGCAACTGGAAAAAAAAAATCAATCTAGATATTTCCATCCTTCATTGACCATGACTTCCGTCTTTTTATAACATGGCAAAGAAAGTTATTTAGATGTTAAGAAGGCATGCTATACTGTCAAAAAAAGGCAACTGTGCCCTTAATGCGTATGTATAAAAGTGCTCATGATTTAATTTGTGATCATTGAAACCTGATGACCAACTCAGTCTGGAAATACTCAGATTTTGCTTACAGCCACCCCAGAAACATGCCACGTATGGTGTGGTGGGTTTGCAGACCACAGTTACATCAGAGGAATGGCACTGGAGAGCTCGAGGAGCTGCCTGTGCTCTCCAAGTGACAGAGGACTGTGTGTGTTTGCTGCTCAAACTCCAAAGGGACATCCTCCGCAAATCAAATATCTGGGGCTGTATATGTGCTTTAGATAGTCATTTCTGAAGAGAGATATTCTGTTTTTCTAGGGTTGTTCATAAAAAGGATGAGTCAAATTACTGCAGCAACTCTTTACCACTCTTTTGGCTGTGGTATTTGTTTTCTTGGGACAGTCCATGAAAAAATAGCTACACAACACTGTAGCTTCTTGTTCTTTGCCTGCTGCATCATCAAAAATTTTGTTATTCAGGCTCTTGTAGATAAGAGACCAAACAACAAGACCTGTCTCTTGAACTCTGCCCATGCTGAGGTAGGTAATTAGGCAAGTCCTTATTTGTGCCAAAAAGACAAGAACAGAAAGAGAAATCCACAGGAAGGGATGCCTCAGACTGAATCTTCAATTTACCTCAGGAAGTCTGGAATACTTTTAATTTTTCTGCCTCCAGGTTTATGCAGAAAAGGACTCATCTGCATTCCTTTATGGAGATGATATTGTGTTGATCTCCATCCCTTTCACAGATTTTGACTGCAGGATCACCTCCTCTCTCTTGCTGTTCAGTGCTTACTGCACTTTATTCCCCAAGGACTCTTATTATTAAATGTAATCTCTCATTCCCACTTTCATTTTTCCCTTTCATTTCAGGTTCTCTGACCCATTTACTCCCTTCTTGTATCCTCCTTAAATTTCTCACAGAGTTTTTTTT
>VYZP01049030.1:0-21028 GCA_013400635.1 Hypocryptadius cinnamomeus | reverse complement strand
AAATACTTCTGGGAAGGCTTTGAATGACTATGAATAAATCTCTGGTTATCATGCAGTTGGAAAGAAATAATATCCTTTGTAACATATCATTTTTTTCAATTGCTTGTTGTTGCTTGTGATTCTGGTTGCCAGGACTTAATGACTACGAATCTTCATGTGAAAGCAATGACTTCTATTTTGATTTATGCACGATGTGTTAATATATCTTAAGATATGACAATAAAATCACAGAATAGACCAGATTTCAAAGGACACCTTAATGCAATCCGAACAGAACATTTGCAGGTCTAGCTATAGTCCAAATCCTACTGGCTCAGACTTTCCATGCATCAGCCTTCAAGATTCTGTGCAGATTTAATCTGTAGGCATCTTAGACTGGCTGGTCCATAATTTCTTAAAAACAAATCTTCTATCAGAATTTTAAATATCTTTAGAAATATCAGTTTTAACACAGAAGAATCTTCATGTAAAAGATCTTGTCACTGTGGCAGAACAGTCAAGAGAAGGCCCTTGGCCAGGCTTGAGAAGTAGGACACAGTGATTTTGTGGATGATTATTATTAGATTTTTGCTACTACCATATCTAAATATTGTCCATGCTGTATCCAAATAACAGCTCTATCAAGTATTAGAAAGTATCTTAGTAGGATGTTGTGTCACAGGCTTCACAGAGACCCCCTTGCTTCCTAAATTTCACAGAGATGCCTAGGTGTAGTTAGAGCCTTTTAGTCTCAGTTTTGATCAACAACTTATGTTTAAAGGGTTATAATATAAGAAGGTCCAGCTAGAAACATACAGGTTTAAAGTTTTTGGCCTTGCAGATTGGCAATTACAAAACAACCAAGCATCTATGTAGCTACTTTAGGATTTTATCTTCCTATTCGACCAGATCTTAGTGCTTATACTCAGCAGTCCAAAAGTGAGTGTTCCTGTTTTTGTGCTGGACATACCCTGCAGATGTCCCTGCCAGAGGTGGGGATCTATCCAGACAGCTCATCCTGAAATACTCACCTAGTGTTCTTATCTTAGGACAAAGCACATGGCCCATCAGACAGGGAAAGTGTGTGTGTGCATGAGCATGCATGCAGTGACACAACTTTCATCAACACTACAGTCCTTCTTAGTCTTGTCTACAACTTCTTATGTGCTCAGTATTGCAGCATAAAATCATTTGTCCTGATTGCTTAGTGAGGCTCCAATACGATATAACCGGTTATGCCTATAGGTGATATCTTGCCATTACTTTCACTTCAGCAGTAAGATGAAAATGCCACAACTGCATTTCATTTTCTGGATAACATGGTTCACTCGTAATCATTGAATTCTTGCCATCATTTGAGTGGTTTAACTGAAAAATTTAATTTTAACCAAGAGATTTGTGTCATTTTGTGTACCAACTAAATACACATTAAGACTCCATCTTAGGTAATCGCGTGGTATCCCATAACTTTATTTTCATAATCATTCAGTGTGTTATGAGAAAAAGAAGAGGAGGGGCTTCAGCAAACTTATCAAGACTTGTGGTTTACTGAGGAAGCTGTGCTTATTCTTCATGAGTTACAATTCACTCTTGAAACATTCAAGTAAAATCTGCTGCTTGAAATCTGGTGGGAACTCCAGTCTGGTCCCCTGGAATTCTAAGTATAATGCTGACCCATGCTCTTCATGAAGTGGTGGGCAGCAATATGATGATAAGTTTTACATGAAACTGAATGTCATCTGTTGGCAGCTGAGTGACACATGCCTTGCTGCTGGCTCTGGGCAACTTGCTCGACCTGAGTCATGCTGCTTCTGCTAGGTATCGTAATTAGCTATGTTGAGGTTCCAAATATATAAATATATATCTAAGACACTTTGCAGTGAGTGCCATCTATGCTTTTATCTATCCTTGAGTGTTTAAATTTGTTGGAAAATCTGGAATAACAGGCTGTATTGTCTACAAATGTTACCTACAAACATAATGAAACAAAATGAAACAAACAAAAAACCCTATCACTGAGCTGAGAGTGGTGGAACATTGCCCATGCTTCACCTCCACCTCCAATTTAAAAACGACCTCAGGCAGAGCAGCATTCATGGCTTCCTGGCTTTTGACACTGGGAGTAGTCATTTGCAATGACTTGTAGGAAGGATAATGAGACACACTGGTGTGTTACCAATCCTTTCTGCAAACCCTTTGGACCACTAAGTTTCCACAGCAATTCTCTGGGATTGCGTTGCTTCACCATGGACTCAACATCATCATTTTGTCCAGGCACTGTATCAGTCCTAAATGGAGCTGCCATAAGGCTTGCATACACTGTGTAATGAAGAGGGCTGGTATCCGTAGATTGTATGGTGGCCTTTATGATACACCAGCTTGGACATTCCAGCAATAAAACTATGGGAAAAGAGCTACCTGTTGGAGTAAATAACCGGTATGATTTGGATCTTTGCATTATGCTCTAACAGAAGCTTCTGGCTTCTTCTTGTCCGTTCTGACTATCATGTTCTCTGGTCTCTTCACCCAAGTAACAAACAATAAGAGAACAAGAGGAGATGGCCTCAAGTTGTGCCAGGGGAGGCACAACTGTTATCCATGCTGGCAGTGGAAAGCAATGAGAACTATTAGCATGGGGTCCACCTGACCTATCTTAAATATCTGCCTAAGGCGAAGAACAGCGTCTCCATAGTTTGTGTTAATTTGACTAGATGCCCATTGACTCTAAGAACAATTTACAGTGACTAACTCCTGTGTAAATGACCACACTGCACCTTTCAACCACCAGGCAAATGGTGTTCCTAATAAATGAAGTAGCTGATTCCACCTTAATTTATCAAGGTTTCAGAGGAAACTTAGAGAACACAAGTATTTGTATAAAATAGCTGTTATTTTGCTTGGTGTTCCTACTTCTGACCTGTTTTTCTCCTCCTACTGCTGCCATTGCTACTTTCCATTGGAGTAACATGGAACATATGTGTCAGGGCATACAGAACAGAACAGGGCACATTACTTCTCCCAGGAAGCTTCGTTCTGGTTACCCAAGGCTGTGCTCTCCTTAGGCATCCGTGGTGCATCAATTGCAGAAAGCACTCAGCTTGCCTGAAAGGCAAATTATTTCGACTTAGGTGTCTTCCATGCAGTTGGAATGCTCTCGTCCCAGGCTTTAGCTGTGAAGGAAGGGCAGTTGTGACACTGGGCTTTGTGTTGGAACATAAAGAAAACACTCCCATTTTTATTACCCAGAAAGAAGGATTCTCTTTCTCCTAGCTGCTACTCAGATTTTCGAAGAAGAAAAGGCTAGCACATTTTTTGGCACAGAAACACTTCCAGATTGTGTCTTATTTCTTTGAACTATGCAGGCTAAGATAATGATATAAGGATAATTATATTTCATGCTTCAAACTGAAGTTGATAGGAGAGAAATATCCTTCTGTGTGGAGCTTCTACATCATGTTTAAAACATCTGTTATTAGCTGAAGCCAGAAAGACCTATGCACGCACTTAATGAATATATTTAAAGAATAGAGAACACAACCAGCATTAAAAAAATTTTAAAAACCCTTTTTCTCCTTATATTAGCTAATCTGATGTTTCAGTTGCATCAACAGTGAAATTGTCAATGATATATCCTATGCTGATCATGAATGTACCAGAAAAGTAATTCACTAGCAGCTTCAAAACATGCAGCTTCCAGAAAAAGATAACAGCAAAATTATCTTTATACAAGAAGACACAAAAGTTCTTACCACATGAAAAAAAAAAAGCTTCAAGATAAGTAGAGAATGCTTCTTTAGAAACAAGTTCACCAAAAAGCAAAGAAGACCCATTGATTTAGACTGCTACTCTAATAATTCAACTCCGTGTGCAGTAGAGATTAGGTCTAGAAATCAGGAGGCTGTTTCCTGAGGGCTGCTAAGCTCTGTCACCAAGGGACACCATGTAAGGCTTTCTACAACCTCTCTACAGCCACTGTCACTATTCAGGAAGCTGAGTAATGATGTATTGAAGGCTGCTTCAAAATTAGTTCTTTGATAGATTGTTGCAAAGGGCCTGGATTGCCCCTCTTTCAGGTTTTGTCCATTTTAAAACCATACTGAGTGAACATAGATCATGCAAATGAAAAAATATGAATAAGGAAACTTCTTGGAACTTAGAAGAAGACTTCTGAGGATCTTTGTTGCTGGGAGGGGAGCTGGAGGAAGAGCACTCCAATAATGCAACAGTAAGCAATGAGGCATGGTTGGCATTTGCCTGTCTGCTGGAACATGAAGCAGCAGGACTTCTGTGTGACAACTGGCAGGACAAGTCTAGCAAAATGCCTTGTGAAATAAATGAAAGCCATCTCTTGAAATGAAGAATGGTGGTGGGCTGAGAATGATTGTGCTCACACAAAATATCTGAGATATGAATCCTTCCTCTTTTATCATTTCACCTATAATGCTCTTGGTGTAGATGTTTTCATGAGAGGGAACTGGAATGTAATTGAAAACTTTACATTATCAAATTAATTCCTCTGAAAGAAGAAGAAGAAGGAATTCCTTTGTTGCCTTCATTTTATCTTCCAGTGTAGATTTTGTAAAATTCTAGAAATTTTGTTTTCCTTCTTGTTCATTAAACTTAAAGAATGATTGAATAACTCCTTATCTTTTTCTTTCCAGGCACTAACTAGTTTTGATACTTTACATTTGAATCACTGTGAGGTCTTGAAGGTGTGACAAATAAATCAATAAATAAAAAGCTATAACTTTGGAGGTGTTTCCAAATTTGTGATTTGTAAAAAGGGACAGAACATCAAGACCACCAAACTCTGGTAAGGATAACTCTTTCACACTATTAGGGTAATAAAGGGCTGCAGAACATAAAGCGGTGACATTTGGAAAGGAGCTGGGGCAGAATCTGACAGGATATTTGACAAAGCAGTTTGTTTGTATGTCTCTTGCTGTACACAACATGAAGCTGAGCGCTGGCAGAATCTGTCTGAGTGAAAGGATGTTATCAGGTCCCCCTTGCCTCTGTGACTGGCAACGTGACTGTAGCTGACTGATTAGTGAAATTGCTGATCATCATTTTTAGTCTCTTGAAATTGCGGGGCTGTGGTTTTTGTTTTGTTTTGCATTGTTGTTAGAGAACAGGATAATAATTTATGATGAGGCCATATAGGCAACAATAAAAAAAATCCTATAAAACAAAAACCTTTGCAAAGCAGTTGGTATTCAGTTCTCCAACAGGCAGAATTTAGAATAAAAGGTTGCTAACATTTTGGCAGTGTTTTCCTCAGGCTTTCTCTTGTATTTGTGCCAAATATCTCACAAGGCTCAGATTTGATTAAAATGGCAATGCTCTCTGCTACTCGAATGTAATTAGAGCCATTCATTACAGCTTTAGTTGACAGTTTGGCAACCTGTACATTTTTCTGAATATGGACAGCATTCCATGGAAACAGTTCAAGAGAAGAGTGCAATAAGAGGGTCCTCTCTTGAACTGCAGCAAATGGAAGGCTGTCTATGTTTAGAGAAGTTTACAGGTTTCCAAACTGTCAATCGAAACTGCAAGGAAGAGCTCTAATTAGATTAACCTAGCAGAGCACTGCAATTTTTGTCAGCCAGCTCCTGTGAGCCCCTGCTGTGTAGTTATCACATATGCTACAGGACCATTAAGTATTTCTACTGCAAGTCACTCTATTTCGCTGCTATTAACCCCAGCCTTAGAACACTGTTGGATGGAAAGCAAATCAAGAAAATGTGTTTGCCTACGAAAACCTTCTCTTCAAGCCAGCTTTTTGCAGAATTTAGAAGATTTTTAATCTGCTTGAATTTCCCACCCTTTCTAGTATGAGTGCAAAAAATGATGCCAATAAAGTCAGAGTGGTCCTGGGCTTCTTTCAGGTCGCTAATGAATTGTATCTTTTGGTCCAAAACAGTAAGTCAACTATTGCTATTTTCATTTTACATTCTTTCATGCTGTGTCCTGAAACTGAAAAAATATATCAAGAAATGTCATTTAAAGCATTTCCCAAATAATCTGAAAACACAACCCTTGTTAATCCCAATCAAATTTTCTTCTGATTAAAATAGGAATGTGTTAGTCCAAAATCTGATGAGAACAGCACTTTGTTTTCCCTGTGGCTCATCACTGTTAAAAGGGAAAAGCAAGGGTGCAGATTAAGGGACGGGGCAACGTGTAGTTTGGTTTTACATTGCTTGTTGCTGGGCTACTTCACTATGTGAACTGGGGGATGATGGCCTCATTGCCCTTTTGGTTTCATGGCAAACTGAACGCTGAGTCTTTGCAGGAAAGAGGGTATATCTGGACGAAAAATGGGTTCAAAGCTGGAAAGTTTTGAGATAATTTGTTTGTTTACATAATCGTACACAAAGCCCAGTTCCTCTCAACAGCAATAAGAACATGCAGACCACGAGCTTTTGCAAAAGTCTCCCACCAGACAGTTTAGCCATGTGCCAGAGAAACATCTGTCTTTTTCTGCCTCAATTCCTTTATCCTCTGACATTTAACTGCTTTGCTCATTCCCAGACTTGTTAGATGTTCCTGAATCCAGAATCTCAAAAATCCTCTTAGCTCTGGGTGGAGTCATGGCTTTGGGCTGGATACTTAGGAATGCTTTTATTCTGCTCTGCAGAAGTGTAAGTTGCAGAGCTGTCACAACTCAGGACATGGAGGACACCAGGAAGCTGTTATCTTCCTGAACCTAAACAGTCCCCTTTTCTTCCAGATCATCTGGACATCCCTGAGCTAGCTCATATAATTGCTTTTACAAGACCTGTGATGACCCTTGGCGTAGTTGCTTTGTCCTATTTAACATCTCCTAATCCTTGTGTAGTTTTATAGTGTGTTAAATACATTAGGTAAGAAATCAAATCAAGCTAAGTCAAACAACATCCTTGCTGTCACAAATGTAATTACAAATGTTTAACTATTTATGTGGTATTCTCCCTTTCCAACTTTTCAACTCATCATTGCAAATCCATTTTATTCCTTTCCCATTATTGTTGGAACCTCCCTCTGTGTGATCCTCCTTCTTTCCCACACAGAATGTAAATAACAGCTTTCAGATGCTGTTGTTTGGCTTGGCAAAGGGCCTCATAGGCAATACCTGCTCAAGTGATTTTAACTCATAAACTGGGATTTTACTGGCAGGCCAACTGTGCTTGGTGCCTACCTCTGTACAGAAGTGCCACAGTTGTGTTACATTCTCCCATGGGTCAGTGTGTTTTGAATTCCTGCTTCTCATGGGAGTGCAGTAAATACATGAAAATGCTGAAAGTTTCTCTATGCCTTAGTAACATTTTTATGCAGTTCTGCCTGAAATTTTCTCTAAAATGTATATGCATTTAGATGTAAGAAGGCACTTATGTCACCTAAGAAGCGTCCTAAGCTTTGTGTATTCCGCAAGCATTAATATCTGTGTTGACTATGAAAGGGAATTTGAAACAAATGTAGGTAAGTATATGCAAGCACACAATTTGACTCTGAGACTACATCAAGTTGACCGAAAGCAAAATAAAATGGTCTTTGGAGAGCTCTGTGGTTAGCTTTGTTTCTAGCAGCTTCCTAGTAAGTCATTTGTGGTTACCCCCTCTGTACTGCAGTCTGAAAACAACTTAGATACAGAGATGGTCACAAATGGCCTTCAAATCCATTCCCTACTTGTCTAGGATACTCAGCACTATTTCTTTCACCTGATGCATGGGAATTGTTGTGGCCAAATGTGACACACAAGACTCCACAATTCACATTTCAACTTGTCTAAAACTACTATAATTCATGACTGATATTACATTCATATTGCAAAGTTGTTTCCTGACATTAGAATAGTAAAATCACAAAATGGTTCATCCTGGAAGTGACACCTTCTTTCCCAAGATGTTGCAATCCTGGCTTCTGGGCTCAGCCATGCCCTGTGGTGGGGCCTTTGGAGCCATCTGGAATGGGCTGTGTCCGAGTGGAAGCAGCCTGGCTGCTCCTCACAGAGGCTGGATTGCAGACCCCGCTGCCAGCACCCCTGGACAGCAACCCATACACATTTCTAGACAGCTGAAAAAAGCTGTAAGCCAGCCTGGAATCGCCTTTTTCAGAACACATATAAGGCAGATGTGATGGTACTGCTTTGTGGTGGTTGGCCTCTTTTCTCCTCATTCTTGGTTGTTTTCATCCAATTCTGCCACAGAAACACTCCCACCGTCTGTGCATTTGATCTGCTTTCACTGATGTTGATATGTGAATTGAAATTCGGCTGAGTGTCTCAGTCTGGAGTACCTTTCATTTATCGGGGGTGGCCTCAGGGGTAAGTGGTGTGTGCCAGATACACCTCTCAGTTCAGTGTCCTTTTCTGCCTTTGCACTTAAACTTGTGATGAGACTGATGTCTGGATTCTGTTTATTTATCAACATCTTTCTCTAAGGACAATCCATTTTTTTTCCTGGGCCAAGCTCCTCAGAGCAAAACTGGTGTGCTGATTTTGGTCGTTCAGGCTCCCCTCTGTTCACCACCATCTCTCACATGGTAACTGAGGCTACACTGTTAAGTTGGACCCTTTGGCATGCTTTTCCTCTCAAGTTCCTCAGGCCCACAAAGGTGGGACATTCATAAAAATCCTTCTCTGCACAGAGTCTCCAAGTGTCTTGTCAGCTTGTCAGGGTATCTTGCTCCCAGGGCCTCCCCGGCATCTTGCGGCATGTCAGCGTGCTTTCCTGGTTATCACCAGAGAGTAGAAGACACTTTCATCTGTTTCCAGTGTCACCTACCTGAATAGCTCCTGACATGATCTACTCTTCTGCTCTTTGGCTGCTCTGGAAGGTGTGTTGGGCAGTGATTTTACATGATGAGGTGCCTCAGGGCCCTGCGTAGGGATTTGCCACCTTCGTTGGTCAGGAATGTACCAGTGATATCCATATAAAATCATAACTCACTAATGTCAGGTCAGGTTAGGGTTACATGACTCATACATTTATGCATGCAATGTACATAATTCTCTTACAATATTTTAAAATACACAGGGAAGAAAACGCAGGCTTAATCCATTAAAAATTACACCAGAAAGGTTGCTTTTATCCTCCCTTTCTTCCCTGTGGTGGGATGACTTTGTTGGGATGCCTGGCAACCACCAAACCACTCTATCACTCCCAGCTCTCAGCTGGACAGGGGGCAGAAAATAACATGGAAAACAGCTCATAGGTTGAGATAAGGCAGTTAACCAAAGCAAAAGTGGAAGTTAGGGTGTGCACAAGCAAAGAAGAAAAAAAGTTTTATCCTCAGCTTCTCATCAGCAAACAATGTCTGGTCACCTTCTGGGAAGCAGGGCATCAGCACTTGGAGTGGTTGCTCCATAAGGCAAACATTGTAGATAAGGAATGCCTCCCCTTCCTTATTTTTTTCTTAGCTTTTGTATCTGAGCTGACATGCTATGACATGGAATATCCATTTGGTTAATTTGGACTAGCTAGCCCAGCTGTGTCCCATCCCAGGATCAGCCTTCTGATGGAGGGGGAAGGTTGGAGAGGGCTGTTGCTGTGTCAGCCCTGCTCAGCAGGACCCAAAGCACAGGTGAGTTATCAACACCTTCCCAGCCAGAGCTGAGCTTGCAGCAACCAGCCAGCACAGAGCAGAGCTTGGTGAGGGCTGCTGTGGCGAAATGACCTCCAGCTCAGCCAGAGCCAGTATATTGATCCTGCCCGTTTAACTTGCTGAAGTTAACTTGCTTTCACTGAAATGGTTATCCCATTCAGTGGGATACTTCATGTAGTCTCTACCTTAGTGAAACACAATAACTTTTAGAGCAAGATTCTTGATGTTCTTGTTAAACATTTTATTTCACCACAAAGCCCACTCTAGATTATCTCTTGGCATTCTTCTTGCTTAAATTTGATACTAATCCTTTGGATCTGCAAATTACTCTCTGTTAAGCTTTCTGCACAGTTCTCTTGACTGAAAAAATTAGCTCCCATCCTTTGACTTTGGTGACTTTTAGGCACGTTTGTGTGTGAAGTGGATAGAAATCGGTATGTTAACAAACATGCTGGATGTGTAAGGGAGTAAAGTGCAGGTAGGTAGTTTGCTTGGCTGAAATCAGATACTGTGACACTTGCTCCTGCAGCAATTTGACCCTCACCTTTAGCCTTTCTCACTTCAGCTCCCAGTAGTGCAGCTGTCAGTCTCAGCTCCCCCTCTCCTCTCAGCCCTGTGACCAAGGCTGTGCCTACACTCTGGATGCCAGAGCCAGCTCCAGACTTACTGCATGGTGTTAATGTGCTGCCAGTTTCCCAGAAAGGAGTTGATCCCATCACACGGCAGACGGCTGAAATTGCTTAGGCAGCTCTTGTCCTCTAAGTGCCCACTCTCCTCCTGTGAATTTGAAGGGTTCATGTGTGGGTATCTACACTGCAGATAATGTTTCAATGTTGTGTGTGTAAAACGTGAGAATTGCAGTGGTTTGTAACCTAACAGGGCAAATGTAAACATAAATACCGTGTTGTTTTAATTAGACAATTGGCTAGATAGCACTTTTAAGCCTTTTGTAATTTTGTTCTGTAAATGCTCTCTGTTCATGTTTGCTCAACTGATTTAAATCTTTCTAGATCCTACAGAATCACACAATCCTAGCATTATTTTGGTTGCAAAAGGCCAAGCAGTAATCTAACACTGTCAGGCCCACAACTAAATCATGTGTCTAAGGGCCATATACACATGATTCCTGAACACTTCCAGGTACCGTGATGCCACCACATCCCTGTGCAGCCTGTTCCACCCTCTCAGTGAATAAGTTTTTCCCAATATCCAGTCTACGCCTCCCCCAGCACAACCTGAGGCTGGTCAGAACGAGGTACAAATAAATTCTGTGCATGTATTGATTGTTGTGATGAGCTGGATGCATTTGAAGCAGGGGCAATTCACACCTGAACTCCCTTTAAACAGCGTATGCCTGCTGAGACAACAAAGGCACCATTCAGCCAGTTTGCCAACACAGCAACCCCGAACACTGGGTGGGCTTCCCACTGTGCTGAGCTGCCCAGCACTGGAGAGGACACTTCTGTGGGTACTTCCATCTTTATCTTGCAGTCCAGGCTGAGCAGTGCCTTGCTGAGCACACCAGGATGAATTCTGACTGAGAAACAGAGATCTGGAGCCATGCCCCTGCATGTGCTCTGGGTGAGTACTTGGTGCAGGACCTCAGTAATGCTGGATATTAGATAATTATGGATATCTGCTTTTTTTTTTGGCAATCCTGCGGGTTCATCGCTTGTGTAACTCTGGCAGTGCTAGATTCTGTTTTATCTTGCACAGCAGCGCACTTCCAGAGCCTGGGATCCACACAACTCTCCAAAAAGAGATGCAGGTTTTTAGTGGATCATTTCTGATGTCCTAGCTTTGTGAAAGGAATTTTACCTAACCAGATGGGTGAGTGGCAGCACATGGTGTGACAAGGGCAAAGCCAAGCAAGGTGCTGGTTGCTCTGTCAATACACACATGCAAACTGGCCACCTGGCTCCCATCTATGGTCCCGCAGTGGCTGGATCCCTTTGGCAGAACCAGCTTGGTTCTTTTTCCTTTACCCAAAGAAGTGTTTTATCTTCAATATCTTCATCATCCAGTCAAATGTGAATAAAAATACTCTATTTTTTCAAAAGAGAGAAGGAAAGAGAAATGTATGAGTGGGCAGATTGTGATCATCTAAACCTTATTTCCTTAGAAACCATAAGTAATCATGGACTCCAGAATTCTGGAAAATATGAAAAACTCTCTGGAATGTTACAAATGGGAACATAGTATAAAGGGTAAAATATGTTCTAGTTTTACTATTTAGGTTCAGAGCAGTAGGGCTATGAAGCTAAATTTGGAATACATATGGGGAGAAGATTTGATTTTGGTGACTGGAAGCCAAAACATGGCCATCTCAAACCAAATTTCCTTCCTTCTGTACAGTTTTCTGAGGTAGGGTTTAATGTTTTCCCCGGAGAGAAAAATTAAATGTTTTCTTGAAGAGTATTTGTAAAACTGAAGTCTACATGCTTGTGACATCAAATCACAAATGTAGTGCTATATTGCCCTGTGGGCATGGAAATTTCAAGCTCTTGAGTACACTATTATAATAAGTTTAAAATGCATTTCTTGCAAACAGTGTAATTCCTGGAGACACTTTAGTTGTACATTGGTTTACAGATTGTTATCACAGTTGTGTAAAGAAAAGAAGAAAATATTTCTATTTCCAAACACCAGAATCAGGCTGACAGGCCTGTGCTGTCTTTGAGGGAGCAGGGACTTCTGTTTTCCTCTGACTGCAAAACTGCTTTCCAACCCTTATGCAAAAGCATTAATCTTTGCTTAGAAACAAAGCAACTATTCGTTAAAATTCCTTGAGAATTTATCTCAGTATGCTTTCAAGTAACAGTTCTGAAATTATTTCACTAAAGCAGGTTAAATTAAAAGAAAGATTTTATCTGGAAAAATAGCAATGACTTTTAGTCAGATACCCACGTCTGGCCTTGCTGTCACATTCAGGTTATGAGGCCATTGTCAGCATACTTGTCTGTTCCATGTATTTCAAGAAAACTGGGTTATAATAAATGGGGACAACTTGTGACAACATAATGTTTAGCTCACCAAAGCTATTTCTCATTATTTGGGTTAGATGGCAGTGAATGGATTCCCCAGTTCATGTCTTTGCATCTTGAAAGCTCTGATTTCATTATGCTGAAGTAACTCCCCACAGACCAATATCTTGAATATCCCCTGTGAAGTTAATTTCATAGCTTTTCCGGGCACCTTGTTTCTGCATTTGCATCTGGGTTTATTTTGCCTTCACATAGTTATGAAAATTTATCTAATTTTTAATCTGCTTTTTTCTTTGTTAGTGCTTTATTTTATTACTTCCTGGTCTTCCCAGTGGGTTGACAAGACTGATTTATCTTTTATCTGATATCCATTCATATGTCCATGAATAACCCTATTTCCTCTTGGTCTTTTCTTTCCCTGAAAGCTTCTCCATATTTGAAGATGTTTGCTCTTAAACTCTTCCAAATTCAACAGCATTTTTAAAATTTGCCCCTATATTAATAAAAGAATTTTAAAAAAATCAAGGAAGATTGGAGGTAGCTGTAGTGACATAGTTGTATATTTAACATGCTGTTTTTATTAACACTTCCCAACATAGTGCTTGACTTCTCTCTGACAGTCACAGTAACTTGAGTTCAGTGCATTAATAGTTTTAATCTTCCTCTCATATAACTTGCTGGTGTCCTTATAATGGTGATTTTGATTAAGTCTGGATCAATGTGAATAAATTTTCCTCATTTGATTCAAGTCATATTTATTTCTCTAAAATCCTGGGCTTCTGTACAAAAAATCAGTAGTGAGTTTTAACTGTCTCTTTTGGCCCGTGAACAGACTTCAAATGCTGAGTTTTTGATGCTTAATTCAAGAAACATAATACATTTTAAAGGACTCAGTGCTTGAAAAGTGTTAGAAAGTGCAGGCTATGAACGCCTGGCTTTGCTGACCTAAGGAGAGCAAACTACACTGCTATGACGTCGTAGAAACATAAGCAAAGGTAGGGGAAACTGCTGGGATAGTGGGAAGAAGCTGGTAGCTGCTACCAGGAAGAAAATCACATGCAAAGACAGAAAAACAGATCTAAGCTGGAACTAGCAGCAAGAGAAGTAGTTTTGTTGGAGCTGTGACTGAAAGCTGAAACATTAGAGACTCCTAAGAACCTTTGATAGCAGTACGTGAACTCATAGGAACCTGCAGGAACTGGATAACACTTTGGACTGGATAACAGCAATTTCTGACCTGAATGACTTACCCATGCTAATGAAGATGGAAATGGGCTTTCACATCCAATTCTTACAGGGTTCTCCTGCATGTTGTTTAAAATGGATTTTCATTTTATCACCGATGGCAGGAAATTACCCAGCTCATAACTAGGATGGAATAAACCTACCTAATCCAGGTATGAAATGGTATTCTTTGAAAATGTTTTCCCCTAGCACTAAGTTTTTTCCAATCTGATTTGTGGTACAGATTTCCTGCATGTCATTAACATAAAATGGATTGCTGGGTAAATCTTCTGATTTGGGCTTCTGCTAGACTAAAACCATCCACTTCAAGGATTGTCCATATCACATCAGTGAAAAAGATCTCATTGCTTGTTTTAAAATTCTGAATTGGGAATGGCATTTTAGTCAATCCTCAAATTTGTTCTGGTTCCTATGAGACAAATACTTAAATGCTTATCTTCATTTCCTTATCCTGGGTAGGATACTGGATATCCTGGGTGAGACTGGACTGGATTATAATTATGCATCAAAAAGACTGCTGCAGGATTTTCTTGAGCAGATTTAAAGGTTCTTTCAAAGCCTTCCACTATGGATAGTACCTTTTCCATTCTTACTGATGGAAAGTGATTTTCTGTGTCTTACTGGTCTTCCAAAATGCTGTACCTTTGCTTCAGCTTCATGCATCTCTACCTTTTCTTGCCTCTTGCTAAAACAAATAATTTGTGTTGTTATGAAAGTGCTCCTGCTCTAATTGTGAATGCATGCTGATGATCTTCTGTGATAAGATACTGTACAACTTTACAGTGCCACACACTAAACACAGCAGCATGCAGGAGCTCACATGATGGTCATTTAATATCCATGACTCACAGTCCACAGGACTAGGATTCCAGCCAGCTGGGATTTGTTCTAAGTGGCGTGAAATGACAAACAGTACATGATATACAGCTCAGATACCAAACATGGTGGCCAAGCTTTCACAAAAACATGGCTCCTTGCCCTCTCCATTAAAAAAAAAAAAAAAGAAAATCATGCAATAGATTCACCCAATGACTACTGAATATTATTTTTCAAAAACTTATGAAAAATTAAGTGCCAAGATAAAGAGCATGGTATCTTGGCCTTTCTAGGTGGTTTCTGCACCCTCCTTGGTCTCTGGTTGTTTTCCCTTTGTTCAATTTTTCAGTTTGAGTTTTATGTTGGAAACTGATAATCGTCTAACTGTGCTTGTGATATCTCTCCCTGATTTTTGTACGTAAAACTGCAACTTATTTTCCCTGGCTTGATATTCAGCTGGGATGTTTTACAGTTGCAGAGTGCAAGAGGGATTAGATGTTACTCTGTGATTCACCCAGTCCCCGAGGACAGCTATATAAAGATCATCCTCTTCCCCTTGGCCCCAGGGAAGCTAGGGGGCAGATTACGAGCTAGCGGAAAAGACGAACGCATAAAGGAAAAAAACTCACCGTCTGCAAAGAGGCTCCTGGAGCACACACTCCCCTGCTCTCACATTGTACAGAACTGGGAAAAAGTGCACTCCACTGCTCGCCTGCAGTTGGCATAGCCCTGTGGGGGCAGTTCAAGGGAGAACAAAGCCACTAAAAGTTCTCTTTCCCACATTGGACTGCTGCTTTCACAGAAGTTTCTCAAGGTTTCCTTTTCCAAGGAGAAGAAGGTGATGGGAAAGGCAGGACCCAGAGACCCTGCTGTTTACAGATACTTTTTCCCTATGGCCTGGGAATCCTGAAATGTGATTGCCTTGTAAGGGCAGGTTATTTTCAGCCACTCCCTTCATTATGTTCCAGCTAAACCCATGGCTCAAGTGGGGATTCTGTGCTGGAGAGATTTTGCACTGGCTCTCTGCCCAGGGATAGATTGCAGCAAGGGTAGACTCTTGACAGAAATAGGTGGATATGTGTGTAGACCTCCAAGACTTGAAACAAGAATATCACTGCTAGAGGTCAAGGCTGGAGCTTGCCAGTATTTCCCTCCTTTACTGAAGTCGGTTGATGCTCCCTTGCCAGTGCTGGCTATTTTTGTAACAGTGTCACAGTGGTGGGGATTTTCTCATTTTGGACCATGTGACAGAAGTGACACAGCTTGGGATACTTTTGCCTCTGAGACTTCATTAAGAAGTGTAATCTCTACATTTTCATGCTGCAATTTCTTCTAGGTTACTTGTTTGCAAGTAAGAAGTACTTCAATTTTTATAAAATATTTAATTGTATTTTTATGTGTTTTATCTGAGGCTTTAATATTTTAAAACTATTATTTTTTTCCTCTGGAAACACTTGTCTTTCCTAATTTCTCAGAAACAAAGTTTTGAAAAAGAAATCAGGATTATTGGGTTGAAGGGGTTTTTTTGGGTTATTTTTAGTAGATATTCAACAGTTTTAGATGGCTTTTCAAAACACTTGGAATTATGGATTTAAATCCAAAAATCTCATATCTGGTCCTTTTCCATGTTTTTTATCGAAGAATCAAGATACGATTTGAAAAAATTGAAGAAAGAAGGAACCTGAAAGCTGACAGCTATGACAACACCTGCCTCAGCTTTCTGGGTTCTGCATGGCACATTTATATTTATCCTTCTATTTTTGCATCACCATTTTGTCCTGCATCTCTCACATGCAGCAGGGTTTTGCTGCTTCAAAGTCTTTGTCAGCTGTAAAGTCACTGCTCCATGTAGCTTGTTTAAGATGAAAAGCCTTTCCAAAATGGGGTTTTGGCCTTTTTACAACTGGAGCAGCATACTTTATTTCATTTTTTTCTATTTTTAATTAAGAATTTTGCTGCAGCACTATCTGGTATTACCATTGGCTTTCCTAAAGCTTCACTGCCTTAACTTTTGTTTTTAATGTTCATTGTGTTCAAATGTGTTTTGTTTTGCTATTCATGTTACTGAGAGCAAATTCAAAGTGCCCTGTACAAGAAAGCAATGAGATTTGTGATGATTCCTAGTTCCTCAGGGAATTATTTCAGCCTTAGATGGCACTTTGGGAATACTCTGTCCTTGCACAAGAAAGCTTCCCTTAGTTATAAGAAGATACTTAATATAGGGCAAGATTAAAATCCTTGACAAAGGTTGTAATGACTTCACTGGGTCAAGGATTTTACCACAGAATAGTGAAACAAAGAAATGAACAGAAATGAACAATGTAGGACTGACTCCCTTGTGAAGGAAGATCACTTTTGGCATGGGTCTTGGACCTCAACCGAGCACTTTGTCTTCTGAAGTGAGAGCTGTAGTGTGCATGGAAATGAATCCATACTGTGCTACCTGTTGGACTTTTTGGGTTGGTATTTTCCTGGCAATAACATACAAGGAAAAGAGGGGTGAGGCTGTGATCATTTCTCCTCTATTAGTAGGTGACATTGGTAGGATGTGTTTAAAAATTTGTCTGTGTGGCCTCAATTTCTTTACTGATAGGCAGTCTAAACACTATTTGTTACAGATTGCTGGGCACTGAATCATTAGACATCTATCAGAACACTGCAGTCACCTTTTGACAATAGCTGTTGCTTTCTACCAGTTTCCATTGAGTATTGAGCTATTCAAGAAGCCATCTTGTGTCAGCTAGGCTCTGGAGGCTACTGATGTTTTCTGGTACAGATATGGGAACAATGGACAGGACTATAACTTTCAATAAAATGTTGGGTTACAAAGAACATAACAGACTAAGACGTTTTGCAGAAGTGTTATCTTAACTCCTTAATGTCATATAATTGAGGGGGAAAGGAATAAAATCTAAAAAAAAAAAAAAAATTAAAAGAAAAGAAAAGAAAAAAGGAGCTGCTTGGGTTGGAATATTAATTTTTCTCTACCTAACTCTATGGTTTATTTTTGTGAGGAAGAAAATATTTGCATTGGCAATGTGTTGATTGGGGGAGGAAATGGTAGTCTAAGCCCCATCCTGCATATTTCAGGGCTGGCAGTGCTTTCTTACTCAGTCTTGTGGCACCCTACCTCCCACAGGCCTGTAGATAAGGGCCTGAATCAAAGCACCTTGCTCATCTAATTCCCAACACTGCCCCTCTCTGTGCATCAACAACTTGCCCACTGTTCCTTCTTTCTACTGCCCTGTGCAATTTCTTCTATCCTGTGAGAGGAATACAGGAAATTGTGTAGGTCTGATTGATGTATGTTTCAGTTCGCTTTGCGTAATGGTTTGGGTGTGCTCACTTTTGTTTGCCACCATCTCCCTAGTCTGCTTCTCTGACTGGAGGCCATGGTTAGAAGGCCATGTCTACAAGGACATACTGGTTTCTGGTATTGGTAAAGTCAGGATCAGAAGATGTTCTGAGCACGTGCTTTGGAGAAGACGTATGAAACTGCAGTGAAGTTGAAGGATCTGTTTCACATAACAAAATGTCAAAAGAGTCTGAAAGGCTCTTAAATGGGAAGTATTGTAGGAAACCATCTTCTTGTAGAAGAATGCCCCAATACAACTTGCTATCTTTTGCATCTTTAGTTTAGCAGACAGAATGAAAAGAAGAAGACAGATCTACTGTCTGCAGGAATCAAATTGTAGAATTCAGTGTCTCACTCCACTTGGACCTCAAAGATCTTCAAAAATAATTTGACGCAAAAGAAAGGGAAAACTTGTGATGCTGGGAGACATAAAATATTACAGTTTTGTGGATCAAATTTCTAGATTGAATCAGATTGATTTGTGTAGATGAATTTGCCAGGAAGGGAAATGAGTGAAGAAATACCCAGCTTCAGGGACCGAGGATGAGGATGGGTGGGAGCTCATTTCACAGTAAATTCTGTATGTCCATGTGAATGCTGGTTACAGTGACATCAGTGGTGGCACTAACTTTACTCACCATTTGGGAGGTGGGAGATGACACAGGGCAAGGGGATGCAAGCAGCTTCAGCAGAATACTTCCAGGAGAAGAGAAAGTGACTGGTAGAAAACTCCTCTGTTGTCTGTCTGTCACCCATGAAGATTGATGGACCTCTCTGCAGCTCTGTCCTCATCTTTTCAGTGAAGAACCCTGCCAGCTTTCTCATAGTGGCAGAAGTAATTAAAAAGGGGATCAACTTCAGAGGAACATAAACCACACTGAAAGTCTGTCTCTTTAATGATATCCCCTCCATACTTCACTGGCAGGCATTCTGCTAATACCTGCTAATTCTATTTCTAATCAGGCCTATAGCTCACTAAAGGCTGTTTTATATCTAACATAGGTACATTTAATGGTTTTAATCCTTGTCTGGGGAAAGAGTCTGGGGCTATGGAAGGAGATTTTAGAAGAGACTGGAAGACATGCCACACAAGGTACTGGAAGTTCAGTAGTTTTTTATCTTTGCTCAAAACCACCATGGAAGATGCATGGAACTACACTACTTTGAACAGCAGTGGATTTTATAGAGACAAAGTTCAACACAGTCATAAGTATATTAACTTTCATTACAGCTAGGTTTCCTGCAATGTTCGAAAACTCAGAAAATTATGGCCACTATGCTATTGGCAGGATGGAATTATGAATCATTCTCACTTCCCAGTGCCCATTCTTGACTGTAATGAGGCAAAGAGAACACCTGGCTGCTGGGGTGCTGAATAGCAACTATATATGTATCTGTGTGTATTGGCTCTTTTGAGGGCAAATGTACCTCTTTCAAAGTTAGGCTCTTCAATTAAATAGGGTTTGATCAATTAATATTTAGTTGAGGGTATTTTACAAGTATTTTTCATTACTTTGTAACACAGGTGTCCTGTAGAATTCCTGTCTGAGTTGCTGGATTCCTGGGAGATCCAAGAGGCATATTGCCAAATTTTGAGTTCCTCAGTGGAATCTGGGGTTTCCCAAAACTGTAAATCTGAAGGCTCTTGGAGGAAAGAGGCTCTGAAAGCTGCAAGGTTCCCCATCACAGAAGGTCCTGCAAATCCTGGAGTTGGCTTCCAAGGACTGTAGCTGGAGCACATTCATGTAGTTATCATAGTACCATGAAATTCTCACAGTTTGGGTCTCTCAAACTCCTGTACTATATGCTTTAACCCTTCAGCTTTTAATTTGGTGCCTTATTTTTTTTTCCAAATATTCATGTAAGGACATGATACACTGACAGAGCTTGCACAAGACTAAATCAAGCCAGAAGAAAACATCTGGACATGTCAAAATATGGATGGATGGAAGTCTCAGCTGGATTGTTCCATACAGTTTTGGATACCATACTTCAGAAAATATGTGGTCCAAATGGATGTACTCTGCAGAGATTAAAGAGAATAACTGGAAACTGTGATCAGCAAGGAAAACAAAAGCAGAATTAGGTTTATTTAGTCTGAAAAAGAGAACTCCAAAGGAAGGCAGGAGAAATATTCCTTAGGTATGCAAGCGCTTGCCGGGAAGTAATAGCTTGTTGTCAGAGCATTCACAATGCATATGACAAAATATAATGGACCTAAACCGCAGAAAAGCAGAATCATGGCCAAATCAAGGGGCAAAATATGAAAGGGTACCCTAGCACTGAATTATATTGCTTGAGAAAGCTGTAAATCTCCATCATTAAGGGAGATAGCTGTTGTTTTAGGCAAGTATTTCTCACTTATGCCTGGATGTGGGTTAAAAGGAGGAACTAAGCTGATTTTTGAGAACACTTCCAGCCATGTTTTCTAGAATATGTTTTGGACTAGGGAAGGAGAAAAGTTTGGAGATGAAACCTGAAGAAGCATCCAAAGATTATGATCTTTCATATTATTCTTTTATTGGCAAATACGACATATAAAAAGTAAAGGAATTACTTGTATCTTCCCTGATACATGAAGATTTCAAAAAGTAGCTGTCTGCACTTCTGTTTTGACAAATGTGGTGAATAGATAGCCCTGTTATTATCTCTGTCCTTGCTCTGTTACTGAAAGAGCAATTGAATAAAGTCATAATATTTATCTTCTAGCAGTTTTAGGTATTGTCACTAAATAACACTGATAACACTCAGGTAGCGTTGTCAACCCTGCAATGGACTCTGATCTTGTGCAAGATTCAAAATGTTTGTAATGCTCTTGTGCCTTACACATGAGGCATAAGCTATTCAATACAGACAGCTTGATCGATATATTTCAAGAAAATATAAGATATTAGTATCTTACTTATTAGTATTTTTAAGAATCCCCTAAAACCTCCTCTGTTTTCCTGTTCTTGCTTTTTCTAATAAAGCTTTTACAACCAATATGTCAAATTTAACTTGCTTTCCTATGAAATGGCACTTATGCAATTTTTCCTTTTCTTTCTTTCTTTCTCTTTCTTTCTTT
>VYZP01049009.1:0-11076 GCA_013400635.1 Hypocryptadius cinnamomeus | reverse complement strand
AATTTTATTTATTTCACATGAATGTTGGTGGACCTTTTCCACTCAAAAGCACTTGAAATAAGTAGAAGGAGGCAATTTCTTTACATGAATTGGTTTTATAATTTGGTCTATTGGTTGAAAGAGAGGAGTTGATGACAGGGCCATAATTGCTGTGACGTTTTATGTATGTAACTCATCTCAGAAGCTCTTCATCTCTTAGACTCCCTGCTATCTTCAAACATGTTAGCAGAAGCAGTGGAATGGACAGAAATCTAACACCTCAGAAACTAAAGAAGAATCCTAATGAAGGGAAGCAGTCAAAAAATACACACATGTATGGCCAACTTCAGACTTGACCACAACAGCCCTACACTCAAGTGTGGCTCATCTGTTGCAGAGGAATAAATCTGAATCTCAGTTTCATTCCTGACTGAACCATTAAATTCTATGCCACTGGGATATAGGCTGCACAAGGCTAGAGGATGTAAAGTCTATGCTTGATACTTTCTAAACATTATTTGCTTCTAGGAATGACTTGCATAGATTTTTATTTCAGACCAGTATATATAACATAGAAACAAGTTTATTTTTTTTAACTAAACACACACTTTATTTGTATGTTCACCTTTCCTTAAACTCAGTTCTTCAAGACCTCCTTTTCTATGGGAACCTAGATGTGACCAGGGACAAATAACTGGATTTTCCATGCCCATAGACATACACAAAATAAAGAACTGAAAGGACAAGAAATTATATGCATTTGTAACCTCTGTTTCTGTTTATTTAGCTTTCCTAGAAGCAATAGTAGAAACTTTAAGTTCAGCAAAAAAACTAAAACACAGCTTTCTCTACAACGCTTTTCCAATCCAGTGCAATCCATTGTAAGCATGGTAATCCATGGTAAGTAACAAGCAAATTGTGGATTTTAATACCCATTCCTGCTCTGCCCAAAAGAAAGCCATGGGAAGTTGTGGATTGTATAAATGACACTATGTGTCTGTGTTACTCAAACAGAAACATATCACATGAATGCAAATTGCACATGGTGAAAAACAGGTAAAAAAGACAGGGGAAGAAGGGTAAATCTCTGAAAGAGAAATACATTCATTATTAAAGAATATATTTGCAATATATGCAAAGCTGTCTTTCTGACTAAGTTATTGACCAGGGGGAAAGGACTACAGGTCTCTGCTATTATAGTGCACTGCCAGCTTTCAGCTTTATAGACTCACTTCTCCAGAGAGATCTAAATATCCTCCTTTGCCATTTTTACCCTCTCTCCCCAGCATTTGACTGAATTTTAAGTGTTTAATACATTGAAATTCAGTGAATGAGATGGAATAAAACTGTGCAGTGAATAATCAGCAGTGAGTAATATCCAGAAAGCACTTGTGTATTTTTTTCCTACTGAGAAAAATGTTCTAAACAACATCTGATTTATCTACCCCAAAGTTCTCCTTACAGGGACTGACATTGCTGTTGACTGGGCATTTATTTATGATCAGCTGGTACCAGGCTCTGTGGGTTTCCTAGCAGGAAAAGTGAAATCCATTACTCTTGCCACACTACACCATCCATCTTTTATGTATTATATAGTGTACCTATTAACGGCAGGTGTAGACTTGGAAACCCAAAAAATGAATATTTAATGATGAGAATATTATATATATTCCCACATTTTGTTGTAAGGAAAATGTATGCATGTATTTTGCTGCACAGTTTTCTAGCAGGTCAATATTTGCAGTGGTACTGCCCCGCTGTTGGTAGCAGACATTTATTTTTGTTTTACCTGGCATCACTTCTGCCAATTATTTCAAGTAAAAGAGGTTCCACTAAAAACAGGAAGACCAAGATGACATCTCATCCATGAGAAAAAAATATTGAATCTGATAAAACAAAAGCCACTTCCCTTGAATCAGAATTAGTCTATTCTCATACCTGTGCCTGGGAACCAAGATGCAGTCTCACATAAAATAAATGACCATTGGATTCAGAATATCAATTTAACAGGTGAGTTTTGACAGAAATCTTTTTCAATAAGGAGCACTGAAACAGAAGTACTTCCAAAATAAGTTTCTTACTAAGCTTTCCTTTGCAATTAACTTATAATGCAATATTGTGGTTGCTGACCTCAAAGGCAATGTGCATATATTTCTATTTATAAGCTAAATAACTATGACACACAAATAAATACTTCAGCTTATACTCTAAACCTTGGAAGTACATAGTTCATCACGTTAACTCTGCTTAATTCACTTGTGTGCTATCACACATTATTAAGATACATAAAACGTATGTAAGAAAAGTGAGCAGACTAACACTTCACATACCAGATTTGATGTCAAGCATATAATGGCACAGCCAACCTAGCATTCTTTAGCATTGCTAATCTACAGCAATGAAATGAAGCATAAAAGAAGGGGGGAAAAAAGGGGGGAAAGGGGAAGAACACACAAAACCTCAAAAGAAAATAGCGATTTAGTTATAAGATTTTCTATGAAACCATGAATATTTATGAAAAAGTGAGGAGGTTTTTTTTTTCACTTAGCTTCCAATATCTCCTTTAAAAACTCTTCTGAAATATTAGACGTATTAAAAAAATAAACTGTGCATACAAAAGAATGAAAGACATGCAGCTTTTAAGATAAGCATGCTTTCAGTGCAAGCATCTGCACTCAAAAGAGCATTTACACAAATTAACATATTTTATCCACTGTAAGGACCATAAAGCATTTCCAATTCAGCATATAATTTTTATTTCAATTGGCATGGCAAAATCTTTAAGTGTAGCATAGTAGAAGATATAAGAAGCTGCAATGACCAAAGGCAATGGTGGATTTCCCTGCATAAAGGAATGAATAACAATCAAAAAAAGGTTTGGGTATTTGGAGCAGAGAGAGGATGTTATCCTCAAATTCACAGAAACCGTTTCTTGTTACTATATTTTGAAGCAAATATAATCTCCTTCTGAGTGAAGACAGAGAAAAAGATTACATGATACAGTACAATCCCTTTTCTAGAAACATGGCAATTTTGTCATCAACACACGGATGAGAGATGTCATTACTCTTGGAAAAGAATTAGAAAGCTACTATACAGCTCTCAGGCATGGTGCCTCGCCTGGCAAACAAGGTCACTTCACATTCAAAGCTCTATACCATTTGCAGATTAAGGTTTCTAACACTAGAGTTAGTTTTCCTTCATCTCCCAAAATTCAAATTGCAGTGCTTTGGTACATGCCACAGACAGGGTTGCTATGGTACAGCACTCACAAAAGCAATAACTGCTTCCAGCACTTTGCTTCATGGCTGCAAGGACTTGTCTGCCCTGATTAATTTTAAGTTAGTGATGAAAATACTAATAAGACTGAAACAGGAAAAGCAAATTTAGGGAGCTACATTGGCTGTTGGACTCTGCTGTGATCTACTTCTGTGCAGTAAAGCTTTCAAAAGAGACTGTTACTGCTCAGGTACACATAGGAAAAATACTAAACTGCCTTCTAAGGATACAGGACATACATAATGTCCAACATGTACTGCCATCCTCAAAAAGCACTTTTCCAATAACAAACTGTCTTTTGCCTATACTCAAAAGGGTGGTGTTTATCCATCAGACACTTCACAAATATGCCTAAATTATCAACTTAGCTGTCCTTCCTCAGGAGGGAGGAGGGACACGTGGGTGTGCCTCCTTCACCCACCCCTGCAGATCCCTCAGTTAAGCACCCAAAGACAGACAGAATGAATCTGGTCCTCAGCAGGCCACAGTCTCCCCAGCAGACTCCACGGCCTCACCGGAATATTCTTGTGGAATCGAGATATTTTTTGCCCAAGGCAGACTGTGGCAGAGCTCTCTTTCACAACCCTGTTTCTCAAAGGGTTCTTATTCACTCCAGACTTTTTTTTTAATAACACAGGGGCATGTAATAAGGCATATGTACGATAATCTATCTGAAATCTATAGCAAATTATTCTAACATATATTGCTTTCAGTGCATTGCATTGTTTCATGAGCACCACAATCTTATAGATTTAGAAATTAGTTTCATTTACAAGCTGAGAGTCAAGATCCAAGTAAATGTAAAATCTGACCCAAAACAGGTGACAATACTGTGAAGAAGCTGCCATTACTAACACATTTGAATCCTCAAAACTAGAACCTCCACCTTGAACCTGGAGTCAGAAATTAGCAGCCTGGACTAGTGCATGAAATCATGGCAGCTGCAATGTCAAATAAAATCTCACTGAAATATGTCTGAAATGATACCAGTAATTTGTTACCCTTGCTCAAACAATGTGTAGGAGAGAGAAGGCTCTGGTGACTCAGCATGTAGGCAAACTGGCACTGCATTTACCTGTTGTCATTATCTGGAACTCCAGAGTAATAAATGGATGAAATGCAGCTCATAAAAATATTCATATGATGAAATTTATGGCTTACATTAAAGCATGTTTGACTTGAAAAATTACTGTGTAAAGCTCAACTGATCTGTTCCCCGTGTATATTCACAGTCATATCTGTTTACTTTGGGACTGCATGTTTAAATTTATTTCCACTTCTGTATATCCAAGCTATGTGCATGTCCCAAACAGCTGAAGCTTTTTCTCTCCTTTGTTTTGGTTGTTTTTTTTTCCATTTTAAAAGCTACAGGCAGGTACTACATTTAAACCAGAGCCTGATACAATTCAATCTTGTTGACCACAGACATGGCCAAATCCTGAGATGGGAAGTGAAGAATTCCAGTCCCCTCCCCTCTGCAAAGCCAAGGCAAGAAGGATGGGTAAGCATCACAGCTGGTGGTGGAAGCAACCAGCCCTGCAAAGCCATTCTTGCCAAGGGTTGCACCCAAACACACGTTCCCATGTTTTTTAACACACCTTTCACAGGAGGAGACGCAGTTACCCTCTGCTCACAACACAGCTGTCTGGGACCATGGAGGAGAACATGTCTAACACCCAGCCCTCCCTGCCCACCTCAAAGGCTGCTGGGGCAGGAGGCAGCAGGAGGAGGTTTGGCCATGTGAATCGACCTGCACAGGCAGAGCCAGCAGCTCCTGCTTGGGCAATCCAGCCTCGAGCTCCGACCAGAAAGCTGCTCCACTGATGCAAATGTAGATTACATAGGTATTCTTATTTATACCTCTATTACCATAACTAACAAGGAGTAAGCAGGATTGGCTTCCAGGAGTAAGCAGGATTCTCTTCCAGTCCACATGTAAAACAAGTATCTCCTTTAAGTCTTTTATACCGTAGATAAAGAGTGGAAAAATCTTTCACATGCTGTTAAGCTTCTCAGTTTTCCAGCAGCAACAACACTTTCTTTTTTGGGGAACAGCAGAAATATAATACTTCCCAATGCCTCTCAACGTAACATCCCCTGCATTCTTATTGTGTGATCTTTTCTGTAGTATCTAAATTTGTAGTATACTGAGGTAAAATAAATGTGAAACTTCCCCAATGAAATCTTCCTCATCTTCAAACAACACATCACAATCACAACATGACAGAATACCATAAGAAGTGATCCCAAATTCCTTGCCAAAAACTTTTTAAAGCAACTAGAAGTGAAACACTTATGGACAATGTTACTCTTTGCATATATTGCAATGTATACAGGAAAATAGCAAATGATAATTTAAAAAGTGCCGATGGGGTAGTAACAGAACAAGATGGTTCAAAAATTGGATTTGTACTTGAAAGAATAGCACTGAACCACAGTGTTTCCAGTACAGAATTATTTTCTCTTTGTTTCACTCACAAATACAGGTCACTCTTATGGAAGTAATCTTTCAAAGACAGAAGTACAATTTCCAATACACACACATCAATTCAAGCCACAGTGCAATCTGTGTTACCCATGTAACAGTTGATGTTTTTATATATAAATAAATATCTCTAAACTTCAGGGCATTTTCTTTTGCTTTTCCCGTTGCTTTGAGACAAAACTCACCAACAACCTGAAAATCAAACCAGCATGTGCAGAGAAGGACAATCAGGGAGACTTGGGAGCTACCAGATGACTTCTCAAAACTGCTGTGTATGTAGATGTGACTATTTGCAATTTAATTGCTATTGCTATGTGTTAAGTGACTAGCACATACAACCATTTCAAAAACAGCATCTATTCCTAATTCCATGACATCCAGCTAGCTAAAGAGCAGTCCCAGCAACCCATCATCTACAGAATGAGCACTCCTCAGAGACAGACACATTTAATAGGGGGTGGTGAAAGACATAATTCAGATCAGACATGTGGACTGAGAATCAACCTCTTCTTAAATCTTTCCTGAACTGTCTTTTATTGCTCAGTTGAAAGGAATTTGCAGTGCAAAATGATAGGAAATACAAACCACCTTCTTAATCCATATGCCAAAACATTTACTTTTCTTTTTAATGTCCCTTTAATTCCTGGTAAAATTCCAAACCCAGGGTTTATATTTCATTATATTGTCAACTTTGCATAAAACTACTGGTACTACTCATGACTTATACAGCCTCAGGGAGATTATTGATTTTTTTTCCCCCTTCATAAATCTGAAAATGCTCTGTCTCTTCCCCGTGGACCCATTATATTTATTGGTATCTATCTCAAAACAACTGCTCAAGGTTATAGCTGTAAAAATATTTGGGGTTCTAATTCACTATATAGAGGCTAGAGAAGCCCATAGATTTGGGCTCAGAACCCAAATTTTGCCCTGATTCCAAAGGATAGTTGGGTTCTTCTATTATGTGTCAGGACCACAAGATAAACCTTTTTGTTTGGACAGAGCCTATACTCTCATTGATGGAATACGAAGCAAATTTTAAAGGAATTTAAAAAATGAGGCATGACCTTCTTTATACAGCAAAGACCAGACTGTAACAGTTAATAATAAATATCGGTATAAATATTTATTGCATAAACATTTCCCTAAACTAAAACTTCCTCATGGACTAGCTAAAATAAAGGCATCCTGGTCCTCATGCCCAATTTTTGAAAACCATTTGAATGTCTGACATCTCAGATAGAAATAAAATATGTGGAGACGTGGTCAAAGATGAAAAAGAAGATTTAGCTCTTCAGCTCATTAAAATACAGTATGCTGTAATGACTGATTATGTTGCTATTGCTTTAATTGGCAGTTGAATCTTAGAAGATAACTTTGCATTAACTTTTAAGCTACTTTAGGAAGGAAGAAGGCATAATGCAATAATTTTCTACTCACTATACCTGTATTGAGTCCAAATGGAAGATTTGCATGTGGATTTTTTTAAACTACACTAAGCCACATATCCTGTGCTATAATGATCTTCCAAGAGAGTCTGTGCCTGTGGGATGTTCCTCTCAGCACTAGAAAACTGCTGCCAATAGAGATGAAGGCACTTTAAACTGAGCCATGGGACTACTTAAAAACTTATCCATGGCCACCCGTGGAGCAGGTGTTAGAAATACGTAGAAGAGCATCAGAGTAATGATTTTGTTTTATTTCCCTGTTATTAGTATGGAACTGAAAAGTGGGAGTACCAGCAACCTCACCACATTCCCTGTTCCACAAAGCAGCTGTGCACCACGCTGCAAGGAAAAGAACATCGCCTCCAAAATCAGCAGTAACAGCAAAGCCATTTAGTTTAAAGGCATGCAAAAATATAGTCATCACAATAAAATCTGTAGCCTTTGCCAATGGATTTCACTAAGTGGTATCTGAGATACCATAATTTTGATTACATTTAGAACAAAAGCATATGCCTAGTGTGCAGTTAAAGGACACAAATGCTGACTATATATTGCTTTTCACTGTACTTTAATAAATTAAACACAGAAATTGCAGTATGTTATCCATATTCTACATGAAAATACCTACAGCATAATTTATACCTGGCATCTGACCAGCTGGCAAGGCAGGCCTAGGCTTCACATATCACATGAATAGTCTTTCATTTGTAATCTAGCTTTCATAAAATGAGCAGTAGCAAATTTTCAAGTCTGTAAATTCTATGCTGGACCAACCCACAACACTATAAAATCTTGTGTCCTGAGAGTATGACCTGCTCCAGAAAAAAAAAGGTTTTATTTTAGATCATTTTACAGTGTCAGCTTTTATAAATATATTTAGTAAATATATATAAAGGCACACACTTCTGGTTTTGATATAAACCTTTGATAGAGGAAAACTTCCAACAACAATCCAAAAATGAGGGATATTTCCAACAACTGAGAGTGCCAAATGTTAACACCATGGATTTACACATTTTCATGAGCTGGTAATATCTGTAATGGTGGTATTCCACACCATTTCTTATTCCTTTACTCTTCCCAATACTGAAGTTATTATCATCCAATTACTGTAGCATGAAAAAAGTAAAAAAATCTTTCCTGCTTTGCTCAAGTAATATTTAACAAATTCAAAATGAGAAAAAATGTTCCATGTGTATGTTCCAGTAACTGTACATGGAGTTAGTCATAGACACACAGTAATGACAGAAACTGTAGTTTTCAGAAATTAATTGCCAATACATTATCATTAAAATAGGTTGCTTTTACAACTTAAAAAGTCATTATCATGGTAGGAAAAATTCTTAGCCTACAGTCATAGAACACATGAACTTCCTGAAATTTATACAGCGTATTTTGATCTAAGATATATTTTGAGAATTAGTTTCTCTGTGACAATCTACAATGGGAAAATGTGGAATGTAAATGTACAGATAATTAAAATATCTGGATATTTAAGAATAAAATGTCTACATAAATTACTGAGGCTGCAGTTAGTGAGAAAACACAAAGAGAATCCAGGCTTGTTTCAGGATTCAACTGACATCAAAATAAAAAAAAAACCCACCTCCGACAAGCACAAAACATGAGAAAATTAACCTTTTTTCTTTTCAAACAGAACTCATTATTAAATAAAACCTTTTGCCTCCAGGGGAAAGTGACAGTGGTGGATGTTAAAGAACGACTGCAAAGCACCGCATGTGGGCTGAGAGCCACCTGCTCTATGCTGCAGCTTTTTGCTTGGCTATTAGAAGCAATGACAGAGTTACTCAAACACTGATGGGATGTCCTGGGCAGGTTCAAGTCCTAGCCCTTCAGATAATCTTTAGGGACAACAGGATATGATTTGGAACCTGCCTTTGGCTGTCCAAGAAATCACCACACAAACAGAAAAAGTCACAAGGTAAAAAATGATGACATATTATTGGTGTTATCTTGGTATCAACAGGTCAGTGAATGTGGCATGACTCACTTGGTCCTTTCAGCCCAATTTATCCCAGTACAACTCCCTTGCTGCTCTCCCTTTTTCTTCTGAGCACAAAGAGAAAAACTATATATATAATTTTCCATGATTTACCATGTTTCCCAGCCTATCCTCCACTGACCCTAAAAAAAAAATCAAATTCTACAGAACTCCACATTAAAATTTTTACATATATCTATGCAGCAAAATGAACATGTGATTTAGCATTTTCAAGACTTAATTTAAAGTATTAGAGAAGTTGTACTATTCTTTCATCTGCTAAGCAATGAAACAGAAATGAGCAGTGGGGCTAACCATTAATCCATCTTTTGAAATCACACTCACTGAAAAAAATACAACATTCCCAATTAGAAATAGCTAAAATTTCAAATAGAATTATCTACAGAAGTTGTACTTTCTTGATATTTACTGTTTTCTTTTCAACTGCAGAGACAGAGACTCTCTCTCGACTCTTTAAGGATAGTTATGGCTCTGAGCAACAGACACCACTACACTCAACCATTTTTCCAGGGAATACGAGCCCGTGTGACACCGCTGGGGAAAAGATTCTGCTACATCATGTTTAGATCGCTAAGAAATTGTCGCTGTTGTAAGAAGGTGCCCCAAGAGGCCAAGAAGCGAGTCATGACACTGTGATTTTGCATTGATTTTATAGAAAGGATGTCTGAACACTGCAACAGAGAGTGGTGTGCTCATTTCCTCAAGACCACAAGACAAAAAGAAATGGATTCATTATTGAAAGCAAATCACCGTAAAAGATAACGTGAAAATGGGATTTAAAAACAAGATGTGTGAGGAGAAACAGAAGATTTTTAGCAAAGACAGCAATTATCATGAAGTACCTTGAATGGCACATATAAAGTTGTCTCACTTTCACCTACACAGAGGTTGTCTTTCCAGAGGTATTTCACCAAATCACATTTCCTATTCTCCTGCCTCTGTTTACTGCAGTTTCAAAAGAATGCATATGAGTACCACATGAACAGCAGCAGGAAGTAAAATCTGGTTTTAATAGGAACTACTTAAATAAAGTTTAAAAATAAAGTACTTATTTTCAGAACTGGATTGCTTAATTTTTTAAGGGCTTTGGCTCTGCAATGTACAAGGGTGCTCTAAGATGTAGATACCCAAACCCCGATTCACTTTAAAAATTAGAGCTCTCTTAGAAGTATAAATTGCTCCATCTGGAAGTGATTAGGGTTCCAAGGATGTGCAGCATTAAGTAATTTAACGTGCTGAAGTGCTTCTTTTTTAATAAGCTCTTCAATTTAAAAATAAGAATAGTTAAAAAAAACCCCACCTTCTTCCTAGTACAGCTGTTTGAATCACATGAATCACTTTAGTCATTTAAGAACCTGAAAAAGGTGGGGAAGGCATTACTTGAGGCCAACAGTAACAACTGTATCAGCAACTAATTCGAGGTACAACTATAGAGGAAAAAAAAGTTAAATAGTTGACCTCAAATGTTTGTCTGTGATAGCCACCAGGCTATCCCTTTACACAGCTACTACCATCATTTATCTCTTGGTAGAAGCTTCTCCATTATCTGTTTTCAAAATTTTTTGATGAAAATTTCTTAGAATGTTTTCATGGCACTTAACAGAAGGGAAGTTAAGAGTTGGCATTTGACAATGGTAATTTCAGCATTTTTCAGGTTAAAATCCCTATGTAATTTTGAAGGGTTGAAAAGTTAAAGTGAGAAATGCTAATTGCTCTGGGGAGCATGAAAATTAAAATATATTTCTAACTTGAATGAACTGACATGCATCATCAGTTGTATTTTCAATTAAGGTTTTGCAATGTTGATTAATTCACTCATTTGAAAACAATTTACATACAAGATGGTCAGGGAAATGGAATGT
>VYZP01049001.1:0-18144 GCA_013400635.1 Hypocryptadius cinnamomeus | reverse complement strand
TGTCACTGGGGCTGTGTCACTGGGGCTGTCATTGTGTCTGTGTCACTGGGGCTGTGTCACTGGAGCTGTCACTGGGGCTGTCACTGTATCTGTGTCACTGGGCCAGGGGAAGTCCAGCTCCTGCCTGGCACCGCCTTGGCCAAGGCAGGGCTGGAGATGTTCCCCAGGAGCAGCAGCCTCTGGCTGAGCAGAGCCAGGGGAGACACTTCCAGTGACACAGGACAGGCAGACCTTGTCCCTGTGCTGTTCCCTCTATCAGCTTTCCAAGGGTTTAATGTCCCCAACCCTCCTCACTTGGGCTCACAGCAGGTCCCACAACCTTTGCAAGGAAACCCAGGGTGGGGTGGGATGACATTGAAACCCCAGGGACATTTTGGGTGACATTGAAACCCCAGGGACACTCTGGGTGACTTTGAAACTCAGGCTGAGGTTGGTCATGGAGATTTCAGGGTCCCTCCCAGCCTCACCCTCCCTCCTTGAACTTCCAGGTCTTTTCCCACCTAGATGATCCAAAGCTTCTCTGTCTCAGAGCAGAGTTGGTGTTCGAATACACTCTGAAAATCCCCATTCCTGCCCCTTTGGAGGCCATTCCATTTTTCCAGGAGCTCAGCTCTCCCTGAAGGAGCTGCTGAGGATTCTGAGCCATCCCCTGCAGCTGGCTTGGGGTTGTTTTTGCCCATCTCAGGGAAGGTTTTGGAGCTTCTCTTCCTGAGGACCAGCTCAGGTTTTGCCATCCCAGTCCCCCCACTCCAAGCCCAGTCCCAGCCCTCTCTCCTCATCCCCACTGTTCCCTTGGTGGCTTTGGCAGCCCCTGGAGCTCGGTGCCCGTGTCTGTGCCCGTCCCTGGGTCATGCCCTGCCTGTGGGGGTGACTTTGACTCAGGCAGAAGCTCTGGCTACAATTCCCAAGTCAGAAATAATAAATCCCTCTCCACACTGAGCCAATTAGGGAGCAGGGCTGGCAGAGCCTGGCTGTCCTCATTCCCTGGAATGGGGCCTTCCTCAGCTCCTGACTGTGATGAGAATCTTCCAGGCTGGGAGCCTGGGCTAAAAATAACCCTCAGAAATAAATCCAGGATGCAGATGTGGCTCCTTGTAAATCCAAGATTTAACCCCCTCAGTGCATTCAGGTCTCCAAGAAGGAACCAGCTGGGAGAAGGTTCCTCCTCTCAGTCATGCAAGGAACAGGATGGCTTTGATTTGTTCTGTGTCTGCCAGGTCCCTCAAGGGGATTTCATCCCAGGGGGTTGATCCCAGACTGGTTTGCAGGAGAAAGGCTGGAGGCTGTGCTGGGAGAACGCAGCAAAATGCCTTTGTGGGCCCTTGATCCCCAGGTTGTCTCTGAGACACTCCTTGCAGGAGCTCTCCAGGAGGAAGGGATGAGGTCTGAGGCCAAGAGAAGGGACAAAGGGTGACACCTGGATGGTCCCAGCAGTCACTGTTTGTGACTCTTTTGTGGTCTGAGTTAAACAAGGATTCATTTCCACCCAGTCTATGTGAGGCTGAAATTCCAGCTGCAGCACAAAGGGCACAGGAATCACCTTTTCTCCTCTGCCCTCCTGCCTCTGAGGAATCTGAGCTGCCTGGGCCCCTGCCAGGGCTGCTCTCACCTCAGGGACACACAGACATTCCAAAATGTGCCCTGTGAGCAGCTGGCAGCTCCCCAGGAAGCCAAATCCTCTGGCATGGTCTGGACAGTGACAAGGACCATCTCCAGCCCTCCTGGGACAATGCTGTCCCCTGGAGTTTGCTTTGCTGGACCTTCAGGGCAGGCAGGGCCCTGGGCTCTGTTTGGTGGCCCAGCAGTGGCAGTGCTCTTTCAGCCCTGGTTCCAAGAGCAAGGGAAGCATCTGGAGGTTCTCCCATGGGATTGTCTGAGCCTGGGCAGTCTGAGCTCTCCCTGTGAGCTCCCCTGGGGCAGCACAATCTGCTAAAATCCAACATTTTGGGGTTCTTTGTCCTAAATCCCTGCCCTGCCAAACCCAGGGCCTTCAGGGGCTGGAGGCCAGGCTGGCTCTGAAATATTCCCTGGACATCCAGGATGGAATCCCACATCTCAGGGAGGGTTCCTGACTGCCCAAGGAGCACCAAGACCTCCCAGGAATGACCCAGGAGAAGGGAATCTCCGCCAGGCTCACAGGAAGAATTCCTGCTTTCCCTCCAAGCTCTCTCTGATCCATCAAGAAAATGCAATTCCCAAAGCACCCCTGGGAGCAGAGCCTGCAGGGAAGGGGTGACACAGCCCAGGGAGGGNGCCAGAGTCCTGCAGAAATGGCTTTTCCCTGTAAAGGCAGCAGGGGAGGCTGCAGCTGCTGCTCCCTGCATCCACAACCCCAAAGAAAACAACTCCTGCAATAAAAATCCACCCTGAGTGCTCCTGGGTGTCCTGCGAGGCAGAGCAGGAGCATTTCCCACACCAGGACAGGGAGAAGCAAGCACAGAAATTCCTGAAAAATGAATTCCTCACATCAGATGGATTTGCTTTGTCTGGACACGGATCCATTTTGGAATTCCATCCTCCAGTTCTTCTGAGAAGAGAATTTGAACATCCCAAAACCTGTTCCACTGCCTTTCCCTAGCAGGCAGGGTCTCCATGGCTCATCCTGGAGCATTTCCAGCCAGGAATTAGAGATGGAATTGGTCAGAGGAGGAGCCAGTTTGTTGAGATCCTTAATTGCTCCAGAATCCCAGACTGGGTTGGGTTGGAAGGACCTTAAGGATGATCCAGTGCCACCCCTGCCATGGCAGGGATACCTCCTACTGTCCCAGGTTGATCCAAGCTCTCTCCAACCTGCCTTGGACACTTCCAGGGATCCAGGGGCAGCCACAGCTGCTCTGGGAATTCTATTCCAGGGCCTCCCCACCCTCCCAGGGAGGAATTCCTAATTCCCAGCATCCCATCCAAGCCTTCCCTCCTTCAGCTCAGGGACATTCCCCCTTGTCCTTTGTCCCTCACATTTTTTTTTTCTGCCATATTAAAGCCCTGTGAAAATATGGGAATCTTTGGGGAAATTCCCACTGAGGACAGACAAAGCTCCAGGCACAGGAGCTGGACACAGCCCTGGAATAAAGGTGGGGAATAAAGTCAGTGGTGGAAAAAATCAGAGAGGTTCTGGCTCCTGGTAATTGGGGTGCAGCCAGAGCAAGCCCTGTCTCCAGCAGGGAAGGATCAGCCTCAGTTTCCTGCTGGAAGTGCAGGGTGGGTGAGCTGCTGGCACTCCCCTGCTCCTCTGATGGCTGAAGTCAGACTTTGTAAGCTCAAATTGAGAAAAAGTAGGGAAAAGAATATTTCCATGGGAATTTCTGTCTATTCACCATATATCACCATATCCTTCACCACTCCCTGAGGGCTGGAAGGAGAAGGCACCCCTTTATCACTGGAGCCCAAATCTTCCCCGGGCTCCCTTTGCCCCTTCCCTCAGCCCTGGGAGTAGAGGGAGAGCAGCAGGGGGGAGTTTCCTTCTCCAGGGCTTCCCCCAGGTGCACATTCAGCTCTTCCTCCCCTCCCCCATCCCTAATCCATGATTTATCCATCAATAAATGCAGAGTGTTTACAGGAAGGGTTTAGCTCAGGGTCTTGGCAGGAAATGGAATTTCTGGAGGCTGCTGAGGGGCAGCTGAACTCCCCCCGTGCTCCAGGGCCCCGAGCCCATTCCCTCTGGGGAGGAGGGCTGAGGAATCCCACCAGGAGAGGCAGTTCCTGGCAGGAGGAGTTGCTTGCCCCAGCATCAGGCAGGACTTGCACCAGCAGCTCCTTCAGGGAGAGCTGAGCTCCTGGAAAAATGGAATGGCCTCCAAAGGGGCAGGAATGGGGATTTTCAGAGTGTATTCGAACACCAACTCTGCTCTGAGACAGAGAAGCTTTGGATCATTTAGGTGGGAAAAGACCTGGAAGTTCAAGGAAGGAATTGCTCTGGATGGCCTTTCCTGCCAACACTGAGAACTAAAGAGCCTGCAAAGATCAGAGCCAGGAACACAAACAAATGAATAATAAATGGAGATGCCGAGGTGCCTCTGATGTGGAGGGAACACATCCACAGGCCAGGGACACAGGGAGGAGGGACAGGGGGCCAGAGTCCTGCAGAAATGGCTTTTCCCTGTGAAGGCAGCAGGGGAGGCTGCAGCTGCTGCTGGTGGCTCTGAGCACCCCATGGAGACCTTGGGACACCTTGGGCCCCTGCAGAGCCAGGGCACTGCCTGGAAAATGCTGCTGGACCCCACAGGGTCCATCCCAGACGCTGGATCCCATCGCTGCTGCCGTGTGGAGGGAATGGAATCACTCTGAGATGATCCCACACCCTTCTCTCTCCCAAGGACAGGATTCCCTGCTGGAATCCTACCAAGGGGAGACCCTGGGGAATCCTGGGCTGGCCTCAGCAGGACAGAAGCCCAGGCTCTGAGTTTCCAGGGATCAGGGACACGTTGAGTGTCCCCACATGGAACAGTGGGAGAGGGAAGGGAGGGGGCAAGAGAGGGGAAAAGGGTCCTTGGAAAGCAGAAACGAGGTTGGTTTTGAAGAGTAGGAGCAAAGCAGAGCTTTTTCATCTCCAGGGAAAACTGGAGCTCCCCCGCAGCTGGGAGTTTGGGAGGAGCAGGGAATGGGAAGATTGATTCATGAGGAGGGGAGGAATGCTCAGTTCAGGATAACCCTCACCCCCAAACATCTGCAAACGATCCAGGTGTGGTGGAGCCAAACTCCAGATCCCAACATGGGCCTTCAGGAGCCTTCTGGGGCCCTTCCAGCTCAGCCTCATCTGGGATTCTGGGATTATCCCACTGAGAGCACCAGAAACCAGCTCCTCTGCCCTGGCAGTGGCCAAACATTACAGAACCACCCTCAGGTGGGAATAAATATGAGCAAACCTCTGATTCCTTTCCATTTCTGAGCCTTGAAGAAGCTTTGAGGTGACCTCAGCACAATGCTGAGGGTCAGAAGCTCAGGGCAGAAGAGAAGGGAGACACAGGAGGTCCTGTCCCACCATGGCTCAGCAGGCAGGGATGGACAGAGCTGACAGAATTCCAGAGGTGGAGTGACAGAGGTGTTGGGGATTCCTCCATTGCTGCTGCTCTGCTCCTTGCAGCTCCTGGGGCTGGTCCTGCTCTGGCTCCTGGAGAAGACCAAAGCTGGCCCAGCTCTCCTGCAGCTCCTGCACAGCAGCAGGACCTGCTCCTGTCCCTGTACAGCTCCTGCAGCACTGGGAGAGCCCGGCCAGGGGGAGGCTGAAACCCCGGCCCTGCCCCTGCTCGGGGGGGGGGGCATCAGCCTGGAGGGCCCCAGGGGGGTCTCGGGGCTTTTCCAGGGGTGTCCCAGAGGGGTCTCAGGGGTGTCCCAGAGGGGTCTCAGGGGTGTCCCAGAGGTTTCCCAATGCTATCCAGGGGTATCCCAGGGGTATCCCGAGGAGAGGGGTCCTGCCCTTCCCACTCTGACTCCTGCTCTGCAGCTCCACGTCATGGAATCGCCTCCCACTCCCTGCTGCCGGCTGCGGCAGCTTTGGGATTGCGGGAGTGAGCCCTAAAGCCCGCTCCCACTCCGGCAGCTTTGGGATTCTGGAATGAATCCTAAAGCCCGCTCCCACTCCGGCAGCTTTGGGATTGCGGGAATGAGCCCTAAAGCCCGCTCCCACTCCGGCAGCTTTGGGATTGCGGGAGTGAGTTCTGGCTCCCCGCCCCAGCTCTGGTGCGGGCTGCAGGCAGCGCTCCCAGCCCTGGGCTGACCTTGCCCTCCCGGCTGCTTTCCCCGCAGAGCCGGGAGCAGCGAGGGCACGGCCGCGCACTGTGCGAGCCGGGCTGGGACATCTGGGGAGGGAACAGAAGGATTTCCATCCTCTCGCAGCTCCCTGGGGCCACGGAAATGCCGGGTCCGGGAACTGCAGCTCCCGCTGCCCCTGCAGCTGCGGGGAATGGAGAGCAGGACAGGGACTGGCCCAAGGGATGGCCCCGGGCTGAGGGGAGAGGGTTGGCCAGTCCAGCCCTAAAACATCTGGGCCCTTGGGCAGAGCCTGCAGGGGACAGGGAGGGATATGGGAGGGATATGGGATGGATGTGGGATGGATGGATGGATGGATGGATGGATGGATGGATGGATGGATGGATGGATATGGGAGGGATATGGGATGGATGTGGGATGGATGGATGGATGGTGGATGGATGATGGATGGATGGATGGATGGATGGATGGATGGATGGATATGGGAGGGATATGGGATGGATGGATGGATGGATGGATGGATGGATGGATGGGGGATGGATGGATGGATATGGGAGGGATATGGGATGGATGGATGGATGGATGGATGGTTATGGGATGGATATGGGATGGATGGATGGATGGATGGATGGATGGTTATGGGATGGATATGGGATGGATGTGGGAAGGATGTGGGATGGATATGGGATGGATATGGGATGGATGTGGGAAGGATGGATGGATATGGGATGGATGAGGGATGTATGTGGGATGGATATGGGATGGATGTGGGATGGATACAAGATGGATACAGGATGGATATGGGAAAGGAAAGTTCTTCCCCCAAAGGGTGCATTTGTAAGATCTGGAATCTGTGGAAGAAATGTCACTCTGATATTGCTTGGCCTTCTCTGCAGCAGCATCCCTCCATGAGTTGCTGTGCTCATATCTCACTGTCACATCGACCACGAGTGCCTTATTCCCCTTCACAAAGATCAAATCAGGCGAATACAGCTCATTCACAGTGTCCCTTTTACGTGGCTCCTGGAACACAGTCCAGTCCTCCCTCTAAGCTTCACAGCTGAGAGTCTCACTGATGGAATTGTGTCTTTTAAGCCTGGCCTCTGGAGCGATTGGACAGTTCCTGCTTATATGGGCTCTTGTCTTGTAATAAGCACCACAGTGTCTGCAGGGTCATCATGCCCACCCTGGCATCATCCCACAGCCATCATGCCCACCCTGGCATCATCCCACAGCCATCATGCCCACCCTGGCCAGGAGCTCTCTTGTGGGGCAGACATCAGCTCTCAGTTGCAGCGTGGTTACCAGCTTCCTGCCAGGTGTGCCCCTGCAGGCTGTTATCCATTCGTTACTGGTGTTGTTCTCAAAGTTCTCAGTACCATGGCCCTGGGAACCAGCTGTTTCCATGTGTTAAACTCGAGTTTCTGCCATTTGCAGGTCTTGGACAGCAGATTTTGGGACTGGAGGCCTCCCATTCTGACACACCTCCACCACACTGACAGGACTCTCCATCATTGGAATAGGCTCCCAAACTGGTGGGATGGACTCTGCCTTACTGCCAGCTCGTACCCATAGCTTCTCAAAGAACAGTTCCAGATGTTCCCCTCTTAAAAACATCTCCAGAGCACTGCCCAGGCTCCCCAGGGAATGGTCCCGGCCCCGAGGCTGCCAGAGCTCCAGGAGGGTTTGGACAGTGCTGCCAGGGATGCCCAGGGGGAATTGTTGGGGGCTCTGTGCAGGGCTGGGGTTTGGGATGGATGATCCTGGGGGTCCCTTCCAGCTCAGGACATTCCCTGATTCTCTGAACCAGGGGATGGTGATTTCCAGATGAGGCTGCCCAGCTCCAGTTTGTACCTCCCTGTGGATTCCCACCTGGAGCAGCATTCCTGTTCCCTGGCAGGGTTCAGCCAGGCAGGCCGTTTATCCCATCCTCTGGGCAGGTACAAACAGCCCAGGTAGAACTCTGGAAATAATTGATTTTTTTGCCTCACTGACAATTTCAAACAAGCAAGCAAAAAAGAAATTGTTTCAACTTGAAATTCAAATCCTTGATTTTTAAAAATTTTTTTTTCTCAATCATAAAGTGCAAAAACTCCACTTTGGGTTAAGGGGAGCAATTTATTTGTCCTAATATGAAATATCCCATTTTCATGCCAAGTATTTTCTATAATCACAGTGTAACTACAGCTTGAGGAGTTCTCTACCCAAAGAGTGATTTATTTGTTACATTTTTTCCCTGATGTTTTGCTTGTGTGCAAGGCTGGAATCCCTGCAGAGAGAATTTGCTGCTGTTAAATCTCTCGATTTTTTGAGACCAAAAGAATTGAGACCATGAGATTTGGTAAAATATTTCACTCGGGTGAAGCTCTGCAAGGAGCTTCTCTGTGCTGTTCCCAAATCCCCTTCACCCCTCAGCCCTGGTGCAGAGCCTGCCCTACCTGTGAGCACAGCAGGTGACCCCTGCCCCGGGCAGGTTGCCAGGCCAGGAGTTATTTGTGGATAAAGTAGGACAAAGTCATGGGAAACCTTTTCCTGCTGCAGGAAAGGCCTGAGAGAGCAATACTGGGATTTTGTGCCACTTGAGCGTCCCCAAAGGACTCCTGAAGGAGCTGGACTGGGAGATTTCCTCCAACAGAGCTGTAAAAGTGAGGATAATTCCCAGATCCCTGTTATCTGTGTAACCTCTGTAACTCAGGTTTTGGAGGAGAAAGGTTTTTGTGAACATCGACCTGATCTTCCCACTCATTCCCTACATTTATGGAGTGTGTTTTGTAGACCTTGTGCTGATTTTCCCCTCATCCCCTAAATTTCTGCTGCTGAGGTGACCCGGGCTGCTGCTGCTGAAGGCTTTGCGAAGAGCCCCGGTGGATTTAACCCCAGTGCCCGGACCCTGACCGCGTTCCTAGGGAGAACCATCCCCCATTCCCTGCTGGCACAGCAGCCTGGCCCCGGCACTCGCTGTGACCCTTCCCGCAGGGATGAGCAGCGATCCAGGGGGACAGAGCAGCTCCGGCTGGGAATGAGCTCCATCCTCCTCCTCGTGCCGGGGTACAGAGCAGCTCCGGCTGGGAAGGAGCTCCATCCTCCTCCTCGCGGCATTGCAGAGGGGGTCGGGATGGGAGAGCCCATCAAAGCTTCGGAGATCTCTCATTCTCTCATCCAGCGCTCCCGAGCAGCTCCAGGAGTCACCCCCGCCCCCCAAACCCCTTTGATTCCCGGGCGGCTGCAGCCCCGCTAATTGCGCTGATTAATGAGTCTCTCATAGCCCTAATTGCACGAGGAGAAGCTGAGAGTTCATTTTTACTTCCTGAGCTGCTTCCAAATGAGGCGGGCGCTGAGCAGCCCGGGCGGGGCTCATTTGCATGCGCTAATTAACGGCGCTTCACGCCCGAGCGGCTCTTGCGCTTCCCCAGCAGAGCCTTTGGTGCTGCTCCGGCGGCTCCCGATGCTCCTCATCCCCCTGGGGCGGGAACAGGCTCAGAGCTGCCCGGGACTCCTGGGCTGAGCACGGCTCCGGTCCCGGGGTCGCTCCTGCCGGGAGGGGATGAGACCCTGCCCCATCCCCGGGGCTGCCCCGGACCCCTGGCAGTGCCCAAGGCCAGGCTGGGAATTGGGGATCGGAGCGACCTGGGACGGTGGGGGGTGGCACTGGAGGGGCTTTAAGGTCCCTCCCAAGCCCAACCATTCCATGATCCTTTAACAGGCACGTCTGGATGCACGATCTCCATTCCAGGAGCTCAGAAAACTCTTCACTAGATTTTCCAGCCCAGCCTAACCAAGTTCAGTCTCCCCTGACTGAGCAGAACCAGTGACAAGGAAAAGGGAAAAGCTGCTCAGGAACTCCAAGGTGAGCAAACACCTCAGGGATTCATTCCTGCCCAAACACTGGGAAAAGTTCCTTTTTTCCCCTCAGGGGTTGTGTTTCCCTTTGGATGCTGGGACTCCTCCTGCCTCTTTCCACAGGGCTGGAAGGGAGGGGTTGTTCTGCAGCTGGGGTCAAACTGCTCAGCCCTTGCTGGGATTTTGGCACCAGGGATCCAAACCCAGCCCTGCAAGGGCCTTTTGTGGCTTCTCCTCTCCCTCTGCCCAAAAAGGGAATTCCTCCTCCTCCTCCTCCCAAGCACGGATTACAAAGGATCAAACCTCTCCTTTATCCTTTCCAGACAGAGCTTGGCACTGACATCCCAGGGGAGGCATTTTTGGCTTTGTAAAGCTCGAGACAAAACTCCAACACCTTTGAATTTCAGCTGAAATTCTCTGTTCTGTTTGCTTTGTGGGAAGAACGCTCCAGATCAAATCCATCTCCATTCAGGAAGGACTTTACAGCTCCAAAGAACAACAAATGCACCCTGCAGAGAGCGTTTAGACCCTCAAAGCCCAGAGCCATGACTCACACTCCCTGGGACAGCCTGGCCCCATGCTAGCTTTTCCCAGGGGAAACTGAGTGCTGCATTCCTGAGGGGCAGGGATTGATATTCCAAGGAAAAGCAGCAATGGGGAGACACCAGTGGGATCCCACACTGCTCACACTTCGGTCCTCAGCACTTTTTGGAAGGAATTCTGCCCATCTGCAGCATTCCAGGTTTGGCTATTCTGCCCCAAATCCAGGAAATGACATTTTTGCAGCAGTTTTCATGGGAAAGCCCTGGGTTTTCCTGGGCTTAGTGCCAGGTTTTCCCTTTCAAGCCTGAGCAATCTTTGCTGCAGTTGAAAAGAAGCAGCTCCAGGTGAGAGAATAAAACATGGAATTCTGCAGGATAGACAGGGAATGTCTGAGGTGCTGCCCCTCACACACACAACAGCCTTGGGAACGGAATCCAGGAATGAGCACAAAATCTGAGGGAAAATCCAGACTTTTCTACATTACAGAGCCTTGGATGGTTTCTGGGAGAGTGGGAGGTGTCCCTGCCCCTGGCAGGGGTGGCACTGCCTCATCCTTAAGGCCCATCCAACCCAAACCATTCCAGGGTTTTGTGCTCAGGACAAATCCCAGCACTCACAGCTCCTCTGGGCCCTTACAGAGCCCAGGACAAGGAATTCAGGACAAAGATTGAGGGACAAAATCTCTCTGGGTGTGGACAATGGTAACACGCTTTTAGTAAGCACATCAAGGAGGAAAACACTTTCATCACCATCATAACTAAGATAATTTTGCAATCAGCTCTCAGCTGTGTCCAGTGCTCTGTCCAGTATGCAGAGATTTGTCCCCATGAACCTGGGGAGAACTGGAGCTCTGGAATTTGGAATTTAAACCTGGTTTAGTCTCGGATTTGCAGGGGCCTGATGGCCCCAGAGCAGCTCGGGATCAGCACCTGGGGTTGCTCAGAGCTGCAGCCATGGCTGAAATCTCCTACAAAGTTGTTGTGGGCTTGGAATTGGCAAAATTCCCATTTTGTGCTTGAGTAAGGAGCAAGATCCTTTCTCAGCTTCAGCAGCAGCTGTGAACTCACACGGGTGGCCCCAGCAGAGTTAGGCTCAGTTTTAATAAGCACAGGTATTTTCCCAGCAGTTGGAGCCCAGCCACGGACCAGGATCCTGCTGTAAATGTTAGTGAGGAAGGGCAGGGAAAAGGCAGGGAAGATAATCCTGTAATTAACCCCAATCAAGCCATTACTCCCAGCTCAGGGATCAAACAATGCCTGAAGTGGCTCTGGGGCCTCAGTGTCCTTTCCTCCCTTTGGATTTCTGGAGTGCTCGGATCAGAGATGGCAGCCCAGGGTGATCCACCTGGTCCATGGATGGAGCAGCCATTCCTGGAGGTCAGCTCGGGGTGGGATCCTCAGGATGGAGCCCCAGGGACAGCTCAAGGTTCTCCTCTTGAGCTGTTGCCTGCAGGAGGAGCCTTGCTCGGGGGGTGGGAATCCAAGCTGCAGCATCCCAAGGCAGATCCATGGCTGCAGCAGGATCTCTGGGTGGATCAAAGAGCACAACCTGAGCCAGGCTGGCTGGGCTGGGGGCACCCTGGGACAGTGGGAGGTGTCCTGGGTAGGACTGGGTGGCCTCTGAGGTCCCTTCCACCCAAACCGGTCTGGGATTCTGGGAAGAGCCTGGGATCCAGGGACAGCCTGAATCAGCAAAGGACATTTATCCCAAAATCCAGTTTTGGGAGCAGTTAAACCTCGGCCCAGCCCCAGCCTGGAGCTTGGCTCTGTCAGGATGAAATACTGGCATTCCCATTTCCCCTCCAGAAAACTCTTTCCTCAAAGAGAATTGGCTCCTTGGCAAAGTCATCCTTTCCTCCAGAAGTGGTAAATGGGAAGCTTTGGCAGTTTGGAGACTTCATCCCAAAAAGCTTCATTTCTGGGCATCCCAAAACTCAGCACAGCTTCTACAAAACAGGAATCCCTGACAGAAGACATTGAGCTGGGAAATTCCCAGCTCTCCAGTAAATAAAGGACCTGCTAAATGTGGAGTAGGTCACTGACAGCTCCCAGGACTGGATAGGCTGGCATGTCCCTGCATCCCAGGAAATGGGAAGCAGACCCCTGAGCCAAGGAACAGCGAACTCCTGAGACTTGCAGGGGGTTTTGCAGCTCCTGGCCAGCTAAAAAGGCCTGCAGACCATGTCCCTGTTTGTCCCTGCTCACCCACTCCCAGCTGCAGCTTTGCTCGCTCCACACCTCCTCCTCCTCCTCCTCCTCCTCCTGCCTTGGCTCCATCTGTCCCTGGGCCTTCCCAGCAAAGCCCTCCGTGCTCCTTCCCAGCTCTGACTTCCCAACATCCCAACCAGGATTCCTGTGGGAAATGACCCTTCCACTGCCCTTGGCTCTGCTCCTTCTCTGCTGGAATTTGTGTCACTGGGGCTGATGGGGGAGGTCCCTTCCCTGAACCTCTGACCTCCTCCTCGCTGCTGTGGAAAACATCAGGAAGGGATTAGGATGCAGGAAGAGTGCATTGGTTTATTTATTTTTCCACCTGAGGGTTGATTTGGCACTCAGTCCATGCCCAGCCTCAGGAACTGTTTCAGGCACCCTGCAAGGTTCAGGATTTAAAGGGAGTAGGGTTAGATGGGATATTGGGAAGGAATTCCTGGCTGTGAGGGTGGGGAGGGGCTGGGATGGAATTCTCAGAGCAGCTGGGGCTGCCCCTGGATCCCTGGCAGTGCCCAGGGCCAGGCTGGACATTGGGGCTTGGGGCGGCCTGGGACAGTGGGAGGTGTCCCTGCCATGGCAGGGGTGGCACTGGATTTTTAAGGCCCCTTCCAACCCAAACCATTCTGGGATTCCCTGATTTTATGGTTTATGTTGCTGCTGAAGTCCTTTTAGGAGGCTGGGAAAGGCTCATCCAAAGGCTATGAAGGATCCTTAGGGCCCTGGGACTGTCCTGACCCACAAAGCCTGAGGAAAACTTTTGAAAACTCAGCCCTGAATTCCCTTCCACCTCCTCAGAGCTCCTCACACCTGGCAAAAATCTCCAGGAGTGAAAGGCAGCCTAAAATGGTTGTAATTTCCAGCAGGGATTAGTGATGTTCCCTGCCTGACCTCCCTGCTCCTCCCGAGGCTCCAGGCGTGTTCCGAGCCTGGTAATTCCCAAAGCCTCTTCCTGCTGCTCTGGGTAGCCGGGGAGAGGAAAAGGAATCAAATTCCTGCCAGGGAAAAGTGATTTCTTCATATTCCCTCACTCTTTACCCTGACAGCAGCTTCAGCTTGCGAAATAAAAAATGGGTATGGAAACACCTTTAATGCATTATTTGAATGCAACCCTTCTCTTCTGCTAAAAACCTGGAGATCAAATCCTGAGGGAGGCAGGGGGGATCTGGGGATGGACATCAGGGGTCCCTGCTGGGTTTAAACAGCAAGGGCTGAAACATCATCCAAAAAAAAAAAGGATGAAGGCACTTCTGCAGCCTCCTGAACCTGCACCCATTGTGGGAAAAGGAACATTTTGAGCTTGGTGCTGTTGTTCCCAAGCCTGGAATCCAGAGTGGGACTCCAAATCCATGCCCAGGGGCTGAACTGTGGCATTCCCAGCACAACCCCCAGCCCCAGAGTACATTCCTGCTTGGACACTTCCTTTCCAAACCCCGTGCAGGACTTGAGGGTGTCATTTAGCAAACCCAACTTACTCCATGTCAAAAGTTGTGCATTTGGTAAATCAGTATTTCCTGGTAGAGAAGGAATTGCCCAAGTCCCCCTGGCCAGGGCAGTAATCTCCAGGACCACATTCCTGGCCTTGGAATTGGCTCCTCAGCACCTCAAGCAATGGAGCTGCCGCAGTTTCCTGGGAGGGATGAATTTCAGGAAGCACAGCTCAGTGGCAGCAATCCTCTCTGGGCCTGGTGTCCCTCCTTCCCCAGGTTACTGCATTATCCCTGCACACTGCACACACTTAGCACACCCACTGAGAAACCCCTGCTGGAATTCGCTCCTCCCTGGAGGCCCAGGCGGCTCTGTTTGCCTGCTGGGTTTGTTTCAGTGACCCAAACACTCCCTGTGGTTTTCAGAGCTGGAAGGTGGAGCCTCCCTATCCTGCAAACAGCACTTCCAGGCCATACCCTGGAGGTCAATTCCAAGGATTATGCTGCCCTAGCTGGATGGCATTGGAAGTTAAAGAGTAGGGAGTGGTTTGGTTTGGTTGGATTTGGTTTGGGTTGGGTTTGATTTGGTTTGGTTTGGTTGTATTTGGTTGTATTTGGTTTAGTTGGGTTGGGTTGGATTTAGTTTGGTTGGATTTGATTTGGTTTGGTTTGGTTGTATTTGGTTGGGTTGGGTTTAGTTTGGTTGTATTTGGTTTGGTTGGGTTCGGTTTGGTTTGGTTGTATTTGGTTGGGTTGGGTTTAGTTTGGTTGTATTTGGTTTGGTTGGGTTCGGTTTGGTTTGGTTGTATTTGGTTGGGTTGGGTTTAGTTTGGATTTGGTTTGGTTGTATTTGGTTTGGTTGGGTTGGGTTTAGTTTGGTTGGGTTTGGTTTGGTTGGGTTTGGTTTGGTTGTATTTGGTTGTATTTGGTTTGGTTGGGCTGGGTTGGATTTAGTTTGGTTGTATTTGGTTTGGTTTGGTTGTATTTGGTTGGGTTGGGTTGGGTTTAGTTTGGTTGGATTTGGTTTGGTTGGGTTGGGTTGGGTTGTATTTGGTTGTATTTGGTTGGGTTGGGTTTAGTTTGGATTTGGGTTGGGTTGGGTTGGTTTGGTTTGGTTGGGTTTGGTTTGGTTTGGTTGTATTTTGTTGGGTTGGGTTGGGTTTAGTTTGGATTTGGGTTGGGTTGGGTTGGTTTGGTTTGGTTTGGTTGGGTTTTACACTGAGGCGAAGTCACCTTCCCCCATCCCTGCATCCCTGCTCCTACAACCACCTTTAAAATCTCCTGACTTCCTAAAATAAACAGCTGGAGCTGTCACTGTGTCTGCTGTCATCTGGAAATAATGGAAAATAGAGTTCCATGCAAAGATATTCCCACTTAAAGCACAGAGTCAGTAATTACTGCAGCTCCTGGTTTTTTAGGGCTGCAAATGTGTCCCAGCTTGGAGCTGTCACCACTGGAACCCTGAGCAGTGCTGGGAAGGCCCTGAGGGATCCCAGTCGGTTGTGCACATTCCAAGATATTTTTGTAGGAGCAGATTGTGGGTTTGTTTATTTGGAGCTCTTTCTCCCTGCATATGTTTGACTATTTTGGGTTGAGGAGAAATTGCAGCCTCGAGACTTTGGCTGCTGCATCCTGGTTACCTGAAGTGAGTGTGAGTTCCAGAGCCCTGGAATTGTTCAGGATGGAAAAGAGCTCCAGGATCATGGAGTTCAACATCCCCCAGCACTGCCAGGGCCACAGTGACCCCTGTCCCCAAGTGCCACATTCTCAGGGCTTTAGATCCCTCCAGGGATGGGGTCTCCATCACTGCCCTTTCCAGGAGGAATTTTCCCCAAATCCACCCAGACCCTCCCCTGGCCCAGCCTGAGGCCGTTCCCTCTGCTCCTGTCCCTGTTCCCTGGGAGCACAGCCTGACCCCCCCGGCTGTCCCCTCCTGTCAGGAGCTGTGCAGAGCCACAAGGGCCCCCCTGAGCCTCCTTTTCTCCAGGCTGAGCCCCTTCCCAGCTCCCTCAGCCTCTCCTGGGCTCCAGCCCATTCCAGGAGCATCAGGAAACAAGTTGATCTAGTTTTGTGGGAGAAGGGACAGCACCATAATTTTAGAGGAACAAGGAGCTGGGAGCTCCAACATCCCCAGCTCAGATTTCTTCATTCAAGGACAGGAATAACAGATTTATCTGGGAAGTCCCTCAGCTACAAACACCTCTGGGTGTTTTATAACAAACCTAAAACCTTTGGGGGAAGACCAAATCCAGAAATTAAAATCCCACTGGAGAAAAGAGATAAGTTCAGAGAGTCCTGGAATGGTTTGGGTGGGAAGGGAACTTAAACCCATCCAGTGGGAGGGACACCTTCCACTGTCCCAGGCTGCTCCAAGCCCCAGTGTCCAGCCTGGCCTTGGGCACTGCCAGGGATCCAGGGGCAGCCACAGCTGCTCTGGGCACCCTGTGCCAGGGCCTGCCCACCCTGCCAGGGAACAATTCCTAATTCCCAATCTCCCATCCATCCCTGCCCTCTGGCAGTGGGAGCCATTCCCTGTGTCCTGTCCCTCCAGGCCTTGTTCCCAGTCCCTCTCCAACTCTCCTGGAGCCCCTTCAGGCCCTGCAAGGGGCTCTGAGCTCTCCCTGGATCTTTTCCAGCTGAACACCTCCAGCTCTCCCATCCTTGACTTCTATTGCATTTGAAGGAAGTCAATCACTAATGAATGAGGTGCTAATTAGAAGATTTTTCCTAGTCAGTTCAGGAATTAATGGCAGGAATGTTTCCTGTCCTTGGGGGTGACTCTGTTCCACAAGATACCAGCAAGGAAAGGTTGAACCCCTCATCACGAGCCCCAGAGGACACCATCAGGGATTGGGAAAGCCTTGGAAAACTCCTCACCAGGGCCAGAAGGAGCAGTGGTGGGGCAGGTCAGGATGGGAAGGTTTGGGAAACCTGGGTTTGTTAGGGAAGGACTTGGACATTGGTGACCGGGGCTCAGGACACGCGTCCTCCTGGCAGGGATTGCTCCAGAGGAGCTGCTCCTCCTCCCCAGAGCCATTTGGGACTCCCAGGAACCTCTCACAGCAGGAGGGGCCTCAACCTAGTCTGGGATCAGAGAGAATTCCATGAAAGGAAATTGAATGGTTNGTCACCATCCCTGGATGTGTTTAACAAAGCCTGGATGTGGCACTGGGTGCCAGGGTTGAGTTGAGGTGCTGGGGCTGGGTTGGACTGGATGGTCTTGAAGGTCTCTTCCAATCCAGTGATTCTGTGATTCTGTGATTCTGTGAACAACTCAGGGACCAAGCTGGTGATAGAAAGGTGGTCAGAGCCCAGGGACTCCCTGGAACAGACATCCCAATAAACCAAGGAATTGTTTTACAGAAGGGTGGAAGACAAGGAAATAAAGGAAGGAAACAAATGTAAAAATAAACCCAGAATGTTCCTTGTCTCCAGAGTTTTGCCAAAGAAGCCCTGATGAAATCCTACTGAAACCAGTGTCTGTCTCCAACCCCAGACTCCCTCTGTGCAGTGTCCCCTGGAATGAGGAATGTTGGAAAAGCCTTTGCTCCCTCAGCACTTGCAAAGGCTCCTCTGGGAGTGGGGAAGGGAATTACAGCAAACAGAACCTGCCCAGAACAGGACAAGGATCATTCCCAGCCCATCCCAAAGCCTGTCTGGGAATGCTCCCTGAATGTGCCTAATTAGCACTGCAAAAATGAGATTTCTTTTAATGAGGATTCATTTCTTCCCTCTCTCCTGCTCTTTTGCACAAGGTTGGGGAGACTCTTTCATGTGAGGGCTGCTCTAGCCCAGGAAAGCTGTGGCTGCCTGGGAAAATGCCAGAACAGCTTCCTTGGAAAAGGCTTCAGAGAGATTCCTGGGGCTTAGAACGGCGCTCCAGAAGCTGTTCCTGAAGGTTTCAGATGGAGCTGTCACTGAGGTAAGGCACAGAGAGGAATTATTAAATCAACTTTTCTTTTCTTAATCTGCATTTAGGACTAATCCTGATTCCCTATCCTGCAGTGTCACCCCCACCCCCCTCCTTCAAACCCTTCCCAGGAGCTCTCCAGCTTCCAAAACTGGGGATTTAGCTGCAGAATTTTCCCTTTCTCATGTTTTAATCTCTTATCCAGGATGGGTTTAAAGTCTCTGTTCAAGTTTTTTTTTTTTTTTTTTTGGCTGAAAAATTTTNAATTTTTTTTTTTTTTTTTTTGGCTGAAGAATTTTTTTTCTCCCAGGGAACTGTTATCTGGAAAAGGAAATGTCCACAATGAGGTTCCTGCTTTTCTCCATTTCACTTCATTTTTAGGACCGATTTTTGTACCACAAATGGAAATTCACAGCCAGAGAGCATCTTCCCTCTGGTCTGTGCTAAACCTATCTCGAAAAATGATCATGGAGTCATGGAATGGATTGGCTTGGAAGGGGCCTTAAGGCCC